>JAVKPL010003272.1:0-19205 GCA_032173675.1 Gastrolobium villosum
TTCTCTATGCTTTGAATTATATATTCGATTCAGTATCTAAATTTATTCAATAACTAATAATGAATTGTTGGCCAAAAAGTACTTCAAATTAATTAAATCAGAACTAATGTCCCAAAGTTTTGTTTAATGAATTGAATTCAATTTAGGAGAATGAGCTTGATTCAGAAGATTATATTTATCCATCCTACATGTAATGCATGTATTGACTAAGTTATTGGCATTTGAGTTGGTCGGTTGAAGGGATATATATTGGCTCATAATTATAAATGGTACTCCACTAAGATCAGATTCATGAATCCTGCTACCGTATTCACAAGAAACTTTATGCCAAACCACTCATAACATGGAGTGCACTCCCTTATATGCTCCTGAAATATGTTACATCTTCTGCTGAGGAACTTATAATAAACTACCCATTTCGACATGTAAACTATTATTCCAACCCAAAAATTCACATTAATAATTTTTTATTATATTTATTTGTAGCATCCCGAGCGCTGACGAGGGCGGAGAGTCATCGCCGGTGCGAAATGGCATGGACAAGGAGCGGCTCCTGACAGGCTTCCAACGTGTGGGGTTACATGCATGGATGAATCGAATCGACACCCGAAAGAGAGGGATTCCAAAGACTGTACAGATGTGAGACTACAAAGTTTGGAATAGCTTATAAGAATTAATTGATACTACCTATACTAATAAGATGCATCTACTTTTCGGTAACCCGGAACGGAAGAACTCCATAGTTAAGCGTGCTTGACTTGGAGCAATTCTGGGATTGGTGACCTCCTGAGAAGTTTTCCCGGGAAGTGTGCGAGTGAGGAAAAAGCACACTGAAAAATCTCGTGTTAGTATGTAGGAATAGTCGTTGATTCTTGAAGCGGACAGACATTACATTATCTAACAATCTTACGCGGTCTCTTTGGTAATTTTCCTTTTATCTAACAACTAAATTTCTTTTAGTGTAATTTTCAAAGCTTTATTGTCCATTTCTGGCTTCCTGAATATGTTGAACTTCTAAGAGGAATCGAGAGTTTTCATATAGTCGTTCACTCGTTTGGAGTTCTTTTCATGCATTAAGTAGAATATTGAATTGCCTCTTGCTATAATTGGTTTGTTGTATCAATTAAGAAATTCTAACAAATTCATTTTTATTACTTTTCATCTCATAATATATAGTACCGTTTAATTCTTATATCATCAGATCATCAATCCTTTTCCCGATTATTGACGGTGCATCCATCCATGTTTGCCTCTTCTATCTTTTCTCCTCTTTGACAATAATATACCAACATCCTTATTGCATCATCTTTACTTTTCCAGTTTTCTCTCTTCTCCCACTCTCTTATATATATATTTTTGGTAGACAGAGGTATACCCATTCAATCTTTTCCGGGCACCATGTCTTCGGGATACGGCCTGTTTGAACAAGCCCCTCATTGTTGTTCTACAATAAGCCAACCGAAGAATTTTGACTTATCCTCTAGCCTCCAAATCTTTTCCAAGAAACTGTTTGAGGCAGGGTTTGATCCCTGCACCAAACAATCCTTTGAGAGCTGGGGTTTCTTATATTTTGTTTTAGACTAAAATATCGATACATCTTAAAAATCATATTAATTAAATTTATTAGTATTTTCATCATTTACACTTTTCCTCCATTGGTGATTTTATTTTAATAAAAAAAATTAAATACGTTTGCTATGTTTTAATTAAAAGAGATAATATGATGGATTTAATTTTTTTTCTCCGGTAATCCGATATAAATTATCTTCTTTGATCCCAAAATAACATTATTTTAAGTGCGGGAGAAAGATATTTTTGTAGCTCTAGTTTATTTTAGGATTTTTTTTATTATAAAAAATTCCTAAAATAAACTAGAGCTACAAAAATATCTTCCTCCCACACTTAAAATAATTTGTATGAGATGATTTTATTATTTTAAATAACATTTGCTATGAATTTCCTTGCAAAAAAGAAAAAGAAAAAGACAACGCCTTTGCACTTTACTGCTCACTCACTGCATGAGATTGAGAACAACTTACAGTGGAATAATATGTTTTCTCCCAAGTGTTACTGTAGAAGTAGAACAACAATGACATATCTCTAAAGTCTAAACTGTTCTAGACTTCTAGTTATGGAATAAAGAATATTGAAGTTACTTGTTATCTAGAATGAAAATTGAACATGTAGAGTTGGAAATAGAATATTGAATACTTGATGAAATGATGGAAACATGTACCCTACTTTCAATTTTGACGTGAAAACTACTTAATGGCTGGAATTTTCAAAAATGTACTGCAAACGAATATCTTGCAAACATGTGCTTAACTAGTAGTTGGTTTAGTGTCAGGAATGATTGAGATTGTTTTAAGGATTTATCATCTATCATTGAATATGACAACAAAAAATTTCCTACATACACAACATTTCATGGGCCCGCACAAAAAAAAAAACTCCGGCTCGCATCTATAACATAACATAATCACTTTTCCTACAATATAATTATTATAAAAACCTTGTTTTAATGGAGTTATAAAATATTTTTATATGAGATGGTTTATTTGCGTAGAAGAATTGATCCTTTGATCAGGTCACTTGATCTATGAATATTCCAGTATAAATAGGAAATGTTTTTCTAGAAATCCTCTTTTCCACGTTTATCCTTTCTATTTAAGTTTAAGATTTTTTTTTTTAGTATATTTAAATTTAAGATTTAACTTCACCCTTTAATGTATTGAGTTTCTCAAAATAAGTATCTAAATCACACTAATAATGAGAATAAATGTCCTTTTATTTTTATTTTTGGAAACTGTCCTTTTTTATTTTATTGCCCTGTATTTCATTCACCTTCACTAATCCATACATAACTTAAGATGTGTTATTAGAGACTGAAACAGATAAAAGTCGACCCGTTGTAGATCAAATATAATTTGTATTAGCAAATTATTGGCCTAAACCGATCCTATGTGAGTGTAGGCTATTCGAATTGACATGTTATTTTTAATTTATTTTTATAATAAGAGTAATTAACTCGTATGGGAAAAGATAAATTGATTTGGATTGAAAATTTTAAAATTAATTATCTATATTATATTATAATTCAGAGCCATTTTATGAAAAGTTACGTAACACGTAATTCATACAATGATTTGAATTTACTTGAAAAGCGTAAATTTTTTTATCTTAAATAAGCTTTTTTTAAAGATTTAATAATTATATGCATCATGGTGGCTAAGTGGAAGGGATTTGATACATGGTACAACCTAATTAATTTAAATGTTAAATTAGTAAAATTAATTTAATTTCTAATTTTGAATTTTGAATCTATCTATATTATATTATATTTCAGAGTCATTATGTGAAAAGTTTTGTCATGTTTAATTCATACAATAATTTGAATTTTTTTGAAAAGTATAAATTTTCCATCTTAAGAAAAAATTTTAAAAAATTCAAATTATATGCGTCATTGATCAAGTGAGAGATTTGTTAAATTGATAAATTAATTTTAATTCTAATTTTTAATTTGAAATTTAAATCTATATTTATACTACATTATAATTCAGAGTCATTCTATGAAAAGTTTTGCCATGTGTAATTTATACAATGATTTAAATTCTTTTTTCAACCTTTTTTTTAGATTCTTTTGAAAAGTGCAAACTTTTCATCTTAAGCAAGTTTAAAAAAAATTAAATTATATGCGTCATTGGCCAAGTGAGATTTGATCCATGATGCAACTTAATTAAATTCAGGGAAATAAACATGTCATGTTGTAGGAAAATGCTTAGATCATGTTATAGACACAACCAATTTAGACCCCACCATTTTCTTTTCTTTTCTTTTTATTTTATTTTATCTTAAAAGTGGTGGAGTTCACATTGGTTGTGTCTATAACATGACCTAAGCATTTTCCTACAATATGACATAATTATTTCCCTTAATTTAAATGTTAAATTAATAAAATTAATTTGAAATTTGAATCTATACTATATTATGTAACGCCCCGTCTGCAGCCGGTTAATTAACATTCATATGATAGTAAGCGCAGCATGCTCAACTTAAGGTTTGCGAAAGCTTAATAAATAATTTTATTTTTCTTTTCCTTATGTATTGCAAACCATTTCACTTACATGGCCAAAATAAAATGGAAAGTATTTCCCCTGTATTTTGGACTACCGGGGATAATTCCCACTATGATAATTTCAACCTGATTGACAGTTTAATAATCTCCAGACATATACCATATTACCCAGCCATCCATGGCATAGGCTATCTCAATATCATACTGTCTCAAAATAATGTCCATGATGTTACTTATACAATTACATCAAATAAACAAAATAGCTGCAATTAAATAAGTAACATAGACCTGAGCATGAATCACTAACAATATATACATACTATCAACATGGCATATGTAAGAACCCCCACCGTTAAATTAGGAAATTAAGTTAATTAAATGTGGAGTTTTATTTTAATGGAATTTATGAGTCATAAGGTTAGCAGTTATGAAATTTATGAGTCCATGTAACATCCTGAGCGCTGACGAGGGCGGGAGTGATCGCCGGTGCAAAGAGGCACGGACAAGGAGCGGCTCCTGACAGGCTTCCAGCGGGGGGTTACATGCATGAATGAATCGAATCGACACCCGAAAGAGAGGGATTCCAAAGACTGTGCAGGTGTGAGACTGCACAGTTTGGGATAGCTTATAAGAATTAATTTGTACTACCTATTCTAACAAGATGCATCTGCTTTTCGGTAGCCCGGATCAAAAGAACTCCACAGTTAAGCGTGCTTGACTTGGAGCAATTCTGGGATAGGTGACCTCCTGGGAAGTTTTCCCAGGAAGTGTGCGAGTGAGGAAAAAGCACACTGAAAAGTCTTGTGTTAGTATGTGGGGATAGTCATTGATTCTTGAAGCGGCCGGGCGTTACAAGTGGTATCAGAGCAGGGCCTATCTTCCAGTACGGTGTGGTGTGCGAGTGAGAAAAAACACACTGAAAAGTCTCGTGTTAGTATGTGGTGATAGTCGTTGATTCTTGAAGCGGCCGGGCGTTACAAGTGGTATCAGAGCAGGGCCTCAGCACCATCAGCTCCTGTACCTGAAATGGTGTTCCCCATAACACGGGGTGAGATAATATAATTACCTCAGTAAGCTAGGGACCCTTAGAGGGCTCCTCCACCCCTAAGCTCACTTCTGGTATAAACACAGTATAAAACTCCATGCATGCATCGGAATATATATGATAATGCAGTGTGAAATAATGTAATCTTACTGGCCAGAGAATATAACAAGTATGCATTACGCAAGGAAACACCGTCTTGCAACATATCGTATGAGGAAACACTGTCTCATACTATGCATAAGGAAACACCTTCTCATACTATGCATAAGGAAACACCGTCTCATACTATGCATAAGGAAACACCGTCTTATGCCTCACACAAGGAACCATTGTCCTGTGTGGCACACAAACATACATACATATACATGCAACATATAATATAATTTCCACATACCATATAAAAGTACCATCCTCCCTAGGAGTCTGGTGGAGCAAACGGGGGATTAACACCAAGGACCGAAAGCATACCTGGCAAGCAGTGTCCTCTAGTAATCTCGTGTCCACAGAGTCACGATCTCTCACAAAGTCACAAGTCACAACCTAGTTCCAAGGTGTGAAGACAATCAGTATTCCTATATACCAGTCTACCACGTTTAATCTTCAAGACTACACGTACAAAAACCTACACTTGATTTTTGGTCCAATTTATCAAAGTGTCCTAAATGGTCATTTCATAATTTTTCCTTTTACGGGAACCAATCCCAAGCATATTTAACAAATGAGCTCACTTACAAATCACCCTCCAACTACTCATACCATTTAATCTCAATTTATACAACCATAAATCATGCATTTTCTCCAAAAACACAATAGGGGAGTAAGGGCATTTACCTTAGAAGCTTCAAATCACTAAGAGAAAGACAATCCAAGCCTCCAACAAGGTCACAACCCTTCCTCAAGCCTTAAATCCAAAATGGCAACCATAAGTCTCTCTTTCTTTCTTTCAGCACAACCCACAATGGAAGGGTAAGGGAATGAGATGAAGATGGAGATTGGTTGGTAGATTCTCTTATTTCTCAAAGGATTAGTTGAAGCCAAATGGAGAGGAGGAGAAGAAGTTCTCCCTTTGCTCCTTGGAGTGCACAGACGCGAGAAGAAGAAAAAAATGGGACGCACGCGAGGATAGAAAGAAATGGAAGCACTGTGTCTTAACTTAAATATTTAAGTTACATTAATTGGGTAAAAGCTTATCTATCTACGCACCTCCATTCATTATCAAACTTTGCACACAAGTGCAGAGTATTTTTATGGTAACATTTATAATTTTACTTTTTACTTTCGGGTAACTTCATTTATCCGCATTTTTACTCCTTAACTGTCATTTTAACTCCTTTTTCACCAAAGGTGATTTATTTCTTTTTCTTATACTCTCCTTATAATTATTCCCCAATAACATGATTAAAACTATTAAATCCACACTACATGTGAGGGTTATTATATATTACAATTCAGAATCATTATATGAAAAGTTTTGCATATGTAAGTCATATAATGATTTGGATGCTTTTGAAAAGTGTAAACTTTCCAGTGAAATCAAGTTTTTTTTAAAAATTAAATTATATGCATTATGGGCCAAGTGGACTTGATCTATGGTGCAACATAATTAATTTAAATGTTAAATTAATAAAATAATTTAAATTATAATTTTGAATTTAAAATTTGAATCTATACTATATTATATTTCAGAGCCATTATGTGAAAAGTCTTGCTATGTATAATTCATAAAATGATTTGGATTCAAACTGACTTCTTCTTTTTTTCGCTGTGCATCGTACGTAGAGGTGTTAACGGGTTGAGCCGAGCTGAGCTTTGGTCTTAAAAGGCTAAGCTTGTGTTTAAATGTGTCAGCCTGACCAAGCCTGTTATCTGTTATTAATATAGTTATTTGCTTGTGATCTGGCTTATCTACAAAAAAATAAAAGCCTGGTTTAGCCTATTAGCATGTTTGAAAAAATAAGACAACAAAAGTTTATCCAAACATAATATACAATCAACAACACTAGCAATTCTATAAATATTCATAAATTCAATGTATATCAAAACAGTATAATATAGAACAAAATCTTTCAAAAACTTTGTTTAACCAATAAAATGGAGTGAAATGGATTGAGCAAAAAGAAAAGACTATTACAATTTACAAGTAATATAAAAAATATAAAATAAAAATAGAAATAGTATATTAGGCCTGAGAGGCTCTAAGGCCGAGATTTTGAATTGGAGACTATGACCTTTTTATTAAACGAGTTTTTATACAAGTTCAAGCCTGGTGCCAACGACCAATTTTAGACATGTAAGCTCAAGACTTCACGAGTCGAGGCAAAGGCCCCTGGTTCGTTTAGCACCCCTAGTTATATGAGTAGTAAACTAGTTACTTGAAATGTAAAAATATTTTTTCAAAAAAAGAAAAAATTAGATACAATACAATAATTTAGAAATCATAATAATTATTTATGATATTCTTATATTCTTTATTTAACTTAAATCATTATAGATTAACACACATCAAAATGGACTAAATCAAAATATTTTTATTTTATTTCAAATTTATTAATTCCACTCACATTTCGCTGAAGAATGAAGTCACTGCATTAAATTTAGTGGATTGTAAATGAGAACTACGAAAGATTACACAAATTTCAAAATAAATGAAAGTTAAATGAGAATTAAACTTCTGTTTTAGAATAGTGTTTAAAAACTCGGTCCGACCATCGATCTAACCAAGGTTAAGGGTCATGGGTTCAAGCGGCGGGGTCACTACCGATTTTATATATTAAAAAAATATAAATATATATATATACTATATGAAAATATTAAAAAACAAACTATCAATCACCAAAGATTCAAAATATACTTAACATAATTCACCAATTATAACCACAACTCGATATTACACAATCTAATTAAAGTATCAAGATACCAAACTAAAAAACTCATATTCTAATGGGTTACTACGCTGGCCCAGTTCTACCTCTTTTGAGAAGGTCCTTGACAAAAGAAAATTTAAAGGAAGTATGAATGAGATTTTGTTTTCCATCGGCGACCGTAAGGATTTCATTTGAATGTGTAAAATTCTTACCTTTTCTAGACGATTCACGATAACGAGGTGAAGATTAAAGACGTCTAGGTCGCTGAGAGATAAGAGAATGATTAGATTTAGGTTTGCAAGCATTTTTATATTATTATTTTTAATAAAATGATGTTGTTTCATGGAATTTTTTTAAATAAAAAAAACATGTAGTGAGTGACCCCTCTCATTCGGGAGTCACTGAAACTCGGCCAGATTTTGGGAGTTGGAGGGGTCGATATACATATAGGATCCAACTTGTGACCTCAACCCTCAAAGGGGAGGGGTCAGAGTTGACCCGAAGACGGGGTGGGATTTTAAAACACTATTTTAGACATCATATAAATGGGTAAAATTACATCAATCACTAGTTATATGAAATGTAGCAAGTGAGCTAAAATTGCCTTTACTATTACAATCCCCTTGACTTTAACTCATATGTCTTTGAAGTACCCTCTGAAAATTTTAATATCTGATTTGAAAACAACTAAATAATAATATTAATATCAACAACACTTTTAGTATCCCAAACTAATTGTTTAAAAACAACTAAGTAAATTAAAAAAAAATAAATTGATAGAAGTATGAACTGATTAAACAGTACAATTACTGTAATGGAGAGGCTAAATTTCTATTAAAGGAAGCTAAAAAAATCACTTGTTAAATTGCTTTGACAACGTCCACCACTGAATGCAATCATGTAAAGCCCAAGTAGAAAAGGTAGTTAATTCTGCAAGCAATACATAACACAATTAAATTTAGTGGAACATGTTAAGATTTAAGCATTGTATCATAATTCAAAGATAAAAATGAAATTGAAAATTTGGTTGAAGAATAAATAAAATTCATGTGCATAGAACCCATTAACCCAATAACTGGGGCACTTTATTTGGCTGCAAGTTTACCTGGGATTCTTTTTTTGGATAGATGTTAGGTAGAGTTTCCCGCCCCAGAGGCATATAACCTTCTTGTTGGACCCACTCATGGTTTTACTTTTTGTATTAAAGTTACTTATCTACAATTTTTAATTTTCCATTGGCCACATATTTCAGAAAATACCCTTACGAACGTTTAGTTGAGAAGAAATTTTTTGAATATTAGGGAAATGTAATTGCTAGGGAAATAGTTGGAAATTGAGTTTGGTTGGAAAATGTAAAAAAAGTTATTTGGTTAGAAAAAATTTTACCGGGCAAATTAGGTAAGATTTATAAAATCTATGTTTGGTTTGAGGTAAAATATAAATGAGAAAATAAGTGGCAATTACGAAAATATTCCTATCCTTTACTTTTTTTTATTTTTATTTTTTAATACAAACCTATCCTTCACGGCGGTGTTCTGGTTCTAAAAGAAAAATATCAAAATAATAGCTATATTGCAGGGTTAATTGACTAAACAATCGCAAGCCCTAGATACCCTTTTGGTGGAATTTTGGTAATTCGAAAAGGGATCTTAGAAAAGCAACCGATCCCCAAACCCTAACCCTAGAAAGATGCTCAAAAGGGGATCGCAGATAGCGATCAATCAAAAATCTAAGGATCGATTGATGAAAAAGATGAGATTTATTGTTGTTGTAGTTGTCAAACCTTTTGGGTAAAACCGTGAGGCTGCATCGACTGAGAGAGACGATGAATCATAGTGATGCAATTGCAAGGAGCAGCGATACAGATGAAGAGTGTGTCTGTGTTTGGCGCTAACCAAGGGTAGTTTTGGTAACATCCATTTTCATGGATTTCACTTGTCCGGATATGGTTGAATACCACCCTCAAAATAGGATTTCAGCATCGTGATTTTGGTTTAATTTTGCATACAAAACTGAACTGCTAGGCAAATTACTTAGCTATGCAAATTTTTAGATCACCTGTACCAAACATGGAGAATCAACTTACCCACTTCCAAATGGCCAGCAAAATCTTGAGAAACCCACAACCAAACGCCCCTTTAGATCTTGTCTATTATAACATTTTTTCTATAGATAACAAGAATGAAAAAACGGGGAAAAAAATAGACAAAGAATTAATCTATTCTAGGTTACACATCCTGGGCATTCCAATCACAAATTTTCCCAAGTAGTAGCTCAAAACAATTTGTCTGAGGCGTTTAAACTAACTATGTATTATAACTCCTCAACTAACTAATAACTTGAGAGTGTTTAATGCATTATTTTATTCAAAATCTTAAATAATTTTAATTTGTAATATATTAATTTTTTATTTTCTATGTTTTAACTAATTTTTTAAAGAATACTTCATAATTAGTATTTTTATTTTAATCAACTTTTGAAATATGAAATAAAAAAATATATTCGAAATTTTCTTTTATATTTTGTTGCGAATCTATAATTTAAAATATCACATTTTATTTTAAAAAATTTAAACAGCATTATTAGAATATGCTTCACAAATTTATATTCTAAACACAAAAAAATTATCACCAATAAATATATAATATTTTTAATAAATTTTTTTTATTAAAAAAATATAATGTAATTATTGACTAGATAAAATTATTTTGAACCTCTTTTCTTTTATGTATTCTTTATAATTTTAAGATTCAATTTATATAATTGGGCTAATAAGAACAAGAATTAAAAACAAAAATAAA
This sequence comes from Gastrolobium villosum, assembly GCA_032173675.1. NCBI lineage: Eukaryota > Viridiplantae > Streptophyta > Magnoliopsida > Fabales > Fabaceae > Gastrolobium > Gastrolobium villosum. Next base: position 10,786 of record JAVKPL010003272.1, read on the forward strand.
TTTAATTTATTTAAGTGTTAACAAACTGAAACTTTTACTGCTAGTCATAAATCTTTAAAAAATATCATATAAAATTATCATACAAAATATCACAAATTAACCAAGAGCCAAGAGGAATGTATATAAATACAAAAAAGGCTTCATTAATGCATGAGCATGACTAGTTTAGTTGGTGAAGGGAAAATAGGGAAAGGATGACTTAGAAAGAGAAATAGGGGTATATTTGGAAATTGGTATAGACACCTACGGTACGGTAGCGTATACTGTAAAACAACCCACACATACGCTACTTGGCGGCACTTCGCGTCAACTGTGGTTTTGATTTTCTTTTCTCTTTTTCCTTTTCTTTTTCATTCGCTTTCCGTTGTTTTCTCTGTCAAAAAAGGATCGAAACCTCAGCATTCGGAAGCGGTTTTTCACATTCTCAAGTCCGTCATTTACACTGCACTCTGACAGACTTTGAGTTTCAGTTTCAGCTACTTTTTTCTTTCAATTAACCCCCTCTTTTGTTTTGTTCGAAGAGCAGAAAATAGTTCGTGGAACTTTTGCAGAAGATTTTTAGGTCAGAGCCCTTCCAAAATATCGCCCTTCGTTCTTAGATCCGCGAGTCCCTTGTTCAAAATTTGAGAGTGTTATCGTTTTGTTTTTGTTTTTGTTTATTTGTTTGATTGTCTTTTTTCTTTTTTTTTGCTTGGGGTGAATCTGTTGCATGTGTTGTTTATGGAGTTTTAGACAATGTTCATGGATATTAGATGGTCCATGTATTTGACGGTACTATGGAGGTTGTTAATGTTAATGAGTAAGCTATTATATTTTAAAAAAAAAATTGTTTGCTTCATAATTTTTCTCGATCATTTTGGTGGTTTATTCGTATGATTTTGTTTATATATCTTTTTTCCGGTTTATTGTGATACAATAAGGAAGATGGTTGTGAAGTATTATGTTTATGATTAATTTAGTTTAACTGGGTAAATGGTTTTTGAGAAACTTTTGTTATACTAGTTTAAGTGATCTGGGTTTTACAGTCTTCGAATTATTGTAGACAATGTTAGAGAAGATTATTTTAAGTTGATGGGGAAAGAGGGAGAGGATGCTTTTATTTTGTTGTGAAGCCAAAAGATAGAGTCAGATGATTTATCCGCACATTAGCTATGCCAAATCTTCATTCCTTCTTTCCTATGCTCGTTTTGCTCATAGCTTATTATGGACTGCATCCATTTCATCTGATTATGTTTTAATTTATTACTTTGTTGGGTTCAGATTTCACTGCATTTCCAAAGGAATTCGTTGTGCAAGTTCTATTATGGCCAGTGATACTCTTGTAATCTCCAATGGCAATGGGAACGGCAATGTCAAGTCACAACCGAATCCGCAAAGGACTTACCAAGCAGTAGTTATTGCAACCCAAGATATGGGAATTTCTAAGGATGGAAAATTGCCTTGGACATTACCTACTGATCTCAAGTTTTTTGAGGAGATCACGACCAAAACATCTGATCCTGCAAAGAAGAATGCCGTTGTAATGGGTAGAAAAACATGGGAGAGTATCCCTCCTGAGAGAAGGCCACTTTCTGGTCGGCTTAATGTTGTTCTGACTCGCTCAGGTAGCTTTGATATTGCAACAGCAGAGAATGTTGTTATATGTGGAAGTGTGTCTTCTGCTATGGAACTGTTGGCTGCTTCTCCATACTGCCTGTCAATTGAGAAAGTATTTCTTACAGGAGGTGGCGAGATATTTAGGTATATATACTTTTTTTTTCTCTAATTCTTCCCTTTCATAATCATATTAAGTTCTTTATTTGTTGTTGATGATAATTTTCATGTACAGAGAGGCTCTTAATGCACCTGGATGTGAAGCTATCCATGTTACAGAAATTGAGGCAAGCATTGAGTGTGACACTTTTATGCCTCGAATTGATTCTTCTGTGTTTCATCCATGGTACTCATCTTTCCCTTTGGTGGAAAACAACATCCGCTATTCTTTCATCACTTATGTGCGTGTAAGGAATTCTGCAGCAGAGTCACTGAGTCAGAGTACTGATCCAGTTTTTGATAATAGTTCAGACTCTATAAAATTTGAGGTCCAGAAATTTTCTTTTCTTCCTAAAATGATTTTTGAGAGACATGAGGAGTACAAGTATCTTAGGTTGGTTCAAGAAATCATTTCTGAAGGTACAACTAAGGATGATAGGACAGGGACTGGTACCTTGTCAAAATTTGGTTGCCAGGTAATATTTTGATTGGTTTGTGGAGGAGTTGCTATTATTTATATGTTGACTTCATGCTCCGTAATTCCACAGATGAGGTTTAGTCTTCGCAGAAGCTTTCCACTTCTAACAACAAAGGCATGTATATATTTTGGTTTAAGATATGTATAAGTTTCTGTGCATAGTAATTTGTTATGTGTGTGCTCCTTTTCTTTTTCCTGTTATTTTGATGTAATTATTGTTTATGTTTGTTACTTCGGACATCATTGGGGGAAAAGAAATATCTATTGTACAGTTTGATATAAAAGTTGACATGATTTCTTCATTTGGTTCCTAGAAAGTATTTTGGCGAGGAGTTGTTGAAGAACTTCTTTGGTTTATCAGTGGCTCAACGAATGCCAAGGTAATGATATCTTTTGCCCATCTTTTCCACACATGCACATACGACCTTTCTAGTTCAGTGATGCTTCCCGGCAAGTATACCGATCGCACAAGTAATAAAATGATAAGTAAAGTTCGTCTCCACAGGTATTGGGATCGAATATCAAATAAATTTTCTCTTAAAGAATAGAAGATTTCAAATAGGGTTTTTGACAAATATTGTCAATTTGATAGAAATTGAATTTTGAAAATAAAAGACTTGTTTTTGTGTTTTTAGATTGAAAAATAAAACAATAAAATTGAAAATTGTTTTGTAAAGATTATGAGAAAAGCATTGTAGCCAGGGTTCATTCACCAAATGATCCCCACTTTTTACTCCGGATTGATTTACAATAATTATTTATATAATCACTCAGATAAATTATCCTCTAAAAAAAAGAGTTAATAGTTAACCCTCAATTCCTTGCAAGGTTAACCCTTTAATCCCATGAGAAACCCCAATTCCTTGCAATGTTTCTCAAGGGATCAAGCAATGGGCGCGATAATTTAAGCATCTGCAATCATATACACGTCTATTCCTAGCTCGCATACAGATTATCTTACCCCCTTTCGAGATCAAAACCAAAATATTCCTATCTAGAGTTTTGATCCTCAGAATATCCCCAACTATTAGATCGATCAATTCTAACAAAGGGAATATCAAATTCGCACAGAGTAATGATAAAGATAATTATATAAATCAAAAAACCATAAACCAATCCTTCGTATCAAGGGTTCACATATGGATCGTGACCCTGACTACAATAAAAATGATCTAGCCGATCAACATACTGACCGCAGATCTAAAATTCAACATAAACTAATTAAAAGATAAAGAAAATACTACGAAGGAGATGAAGAACGAAGAGCGCCACAGAGCTCCTCTCCTCCCTTCCTCTCCAGATCTGCTTCCGAAATGTCTTTGTCTCCGTCTGAGAATGTGTCAGAATCTGTGTTTTAGAAAATGTCTGCTGACCTAATCTGCAAAAGGTCTTTTTATAGCCTTTTCTTTTCTTTCCAAAAGTGCCCATCAGAAAACACGGAGATCTGTCCCACAAACCGGCGCCAGTTGGCGCCGGATTGGCCCAAGTTCGCGCCGCGCCGCTGCCTGATCTGAAAAAAAGTCGGAACCAAACGGCGCTAGTAGGCGCCATAGTGGCGCCACTAGGCGCCATTTCCTTTTCTTTTTGGGCGCCTAGTAGCGCCATTGTACATATAATTTGGTGCTACTAGGCGCCATTCTCCTGGACCATTTTTCCTTTGTTGTGGCGTTAGGTAGCGCCACTTTGGTGCTGCTTGGGCGCTAGGTTGCGCCAAGGTTCTGTGTTATGGCGCTAGGTGGCGCCACTTTGGTGCTACCTCGCGCCACTTTGGTGCCTTCGCTGCAAAGTTCGTAAACTGGCGCGGGTTTGCGCCAGTGTGGTGTCGGTCCGCGCCATGCTTCTGGGACTTGTAGTGTGCTGCACCCGTGTAGAATTGCGTTAACAGACTTTTAATAATTTTCACTTCTTTTTCCTGTAAAAACACAACTAAAAGGTGCACATTATAGACATACAAAGAATCAACATAATTAGCAAATATATATTTAAATTGCTCTCTTATGACTCAATTCTTATCAATTTTAACACAGAAAAATCACACTTGCCAGAGGCACATCAAACCATTCCCAGATTTAAACGTTGCTGTCCCCAGCAATGTAAAAGACTTAATCCAGGAAATGTTCACTTAATCCAACATAACAATCATAGACACTATCAGATACAATATGCTATGCATGCCTGACTCAATATCATGAACTTCCAATAATGCCACCAGCTTCTTAAATATACAAGTCTACATTGATCACCCCTCACACAGATAAATAATTTTCACTCAACACTCAGTGTTTAAGGGTATCATGAGCACTCAATTACTCAAAGCTATAACACTACTATATTCTTGATCATATTCTAAAAAATACTTAAAAATAAAGAATCAAACTCATGCATCAATTGATCAAAAGGACTTCACAGGTTGTAACTTGGCCGGGGTAATAGGTAGAAAAATTGGGATCGTAGCTCAAACAACCAAGAGATTGAAAACTGATATTATTTCACTTTTAACATATTCAATCAGTTGTTTTGCTCCACTAACATTCCCACAGAATTTCGGGAATTAATTACTTCCAACCACCTTTTATTTTTTTCCTTTTTCTTGCTTTTCACTTTACCCTTTTTTTTATAAAGGTATATATGAATTTTTGATCCCTTAATTTCTTGACCTTTGTGGAGCTTACCTCACTTTCTTTACTTTATTTCCAACACTTTCAGTGATTCAATCTCAACCAAGGTAAGTTATATGGATATTGGCTAAGCCATTAATCAGGCCACAGGTCATTTTACAATAAATCAATTCAGGCTCAAAGGGCTAGCAAGGGAGAATTTCATACAGGTGGGCTATTTTGGCCAATAGCAAATAAGAATAAAATGCCTTTATCATATCAATCAATGCATGCATAATAGAGAAACAAATCAAGTTCTAGAGTATTACAACAGTGAGGCCTTTCAACAAGAATTTCAGTGTTTAGGCTCAAAACCTCACAGCTATGGTATCAATGTAGACTCAAGAAAATTGACTTCAGACATTATCAGAATTCACAATCTTAATTCAGACAACCAAGCAATCATGCAATCTAATTATGCCTATGCAATGTTATGTCAGAAAGTCATACAATATATTCCAAGAATTTAATCATGTACATTAAAAAGATGAGCACATTTAAACCTGGGATTTGTTCAAAAACACATTTTTTTTTATTTATTTTAAAAAAAAAAATTTAATGGCACACCAAATAACTATAAAAATAACTAAGAAAATTAAAAGAGTTAGAATATCTCCCCTGATAGAAGAATTGTAGTTCTAAGGTGCAAGCCTACCATCCCCAGATTTAGAGCATTGCTGTCCTCAGCAATAATTAAACCCCAAGAAGGAAGAAAATCCTGCACAATAGAACAAATAGTGGCATATAGAAGAAACTATAATGCACACATTAAAACATCAGAGAAAAATATACCAACACAAAATAACTTAAAAATACGAAACAAAAAAAATAAAAAATAAACTAATATACAAGATCTCCATCAGCAAGGAGATAAGATCAGCCCTCCATGTCATCCCCCTCAGCAGTGTGGGATGACTCAGCAAATGAAGGGTCTGGTGGTACTGGTTGCCTTGGTGTATGGGACCACCATTCCCAGATTTGATCCAAACCATGGATCCATGTTAAGAATTCTTTGAAACTTTGATTTTTCCAAGAGATAGAGTCTCGGTGTCTCTTGTCAAATTTCAGCTCCCGGTATCTCTTCCAACTCGTATCAAAGAATTTCACTACTTCCTTTCTTCTTACCTTCTTCTTTGTAGGAGTACGCCTCTCTTGAAGTATTCTCACCTCTTTGACATCATCATTTAAATTTTTAGGAAGATCTTTCACTTCCACTTTTGGGTTTCCATCTTCTTTGGCATCATCTTTTAAATTTTGAGGAAGCTCAACCGCTACATCTTGTTCTTCCTTTACAACTTTAAGATTAAAACAATCGTCTTTGTGAGAAGACTGTTTTAAAGAATCAAAGACATGGATAGTAACGGTTTCATCATTCATTCTTAGCTCTAGCTTCCCGCTTTCCACATCAATCAGTGCACGAGATGTAGCTAAGAAAGGTCTACCCAGCAAAAGTGGCATTTCAGCTCCTCCTTCCATATCCAACACTACAAAATCAGCAGGGAAGATGAACTTGTCTACCTTCACAAGAACATCTTCTATTATTCCACTAGGCTTTTTTACAGACTTATCAGCAAGTTGAAGAGATGCCAAAGTGGGTTTCAAATCAGTTATCCCCAAAGATTTACAAACAGACAAGGGCATTAGATTTATACTTGCCCCAAGATCACACAAGGCTCTACCAAATTTGGTGTTCCCAATTTCAATAGGAATATTGAAGCTCCCTGGATCATGACGCTTAGGCGGGAACTTCTTTGTAATTATAGCACTACACTCTTCAGTGAGTGTCACCGTTTGGCATTCCTGCAACTTGTGCTTCCTTGACAAGAGGTCCTTCATAAACTTGGCATAATTGGGCATGCCAGCCAAGGCTTCAGCAAAAGGAATATTTATATGTAATTTCTTGAAAATATCAAGAAATTTGCCATATTGTTGCTTTTGAGCATCCTTATTGAATCTGCCAGGATAAGGTGCCATGGCTCGCACATATTCAGGACTCAGCTCAAACTTCTTCTTTTCAGCAACAATAGGAGGCTCTTTTTCTTCACCTTTTCGAATAGGTGTTTGTACATCAGAAGGAATCTCCTCTTCTTTTTCTGGCTCCTCCACCACCTTAAGCTTTTCTGGAGCTCCTACCACCTTACCACTTCTAGTTGTGATAAACATACAATCCTCCTTGGAATTTTTAAATGTGTTACTAGAGGAAGTGCCTGGATTTTTATCAGCAACTTGCTTAGCCAGCTGGCCAACTTGAAGCTCTAAATTCCTGATAGAAGCATTCATGTTTTTAGTGGTGGCCCTAGTCTCTTCCATGAAGGCATTGGAGTGTTGGGCCATTTGTCCAACTAACCTTTCCAAATCAGAAGGCTCCTTAGCTTGGACTGGTGGAGGCTGCAAGTAGTTGTTAGAATTGTAATTCAGTCCTGTGCCTTGAGTTCTCCTCTGAAAATTGTTATTTGCAGAAGGGAAATTATGATTCCTAGGAATGTTTCTTGGTGGAGATCTTTGCTCGTACCATACTCCATTCACTTGCACTTGTTGAGGAGAATCAGAAGATAACAAAGATGAGCATTCATTGGATTCATGCTCACCCTTGCAGTATTCACAAACCACAGATGCAACTTGCATAGTGGAAAGTTGCATCTTGTCCAGCCTTGAGGTCAAATTTGCTAGCTGTTGTGCTAACAATTTATTTTCAGCCAGAACCGCATCATTGTTATCCAGGTGTAGAATCCCTCTCTTAGGCTTGGCTGTCAAACATTCATTTTCATTGGCAGCCATTCTTTCTATTAACTCAAGAGTCTCATTTGCTCTCAAGGATTTGATGCTACCACCTGCTGCACCATTCAGCACCATCCGAACTTCAGGTTTACACCCATTGAAAAAAATTCGGACCTGATCACCATTGGTCATGGGGTAATGAGGGCATCTCCTCATTAGATCCTTGAAGCGGTTCCAGGCTGCACACATAGTTTCACCCTCAGCCTGAGTGAAATTGGTGATATCATTCACCATCTGGTTAAACCTCTCCATGGAAAAGAACTCAGCAAAGAATTTATTTGAAAGAATCTCCCATGATGGAATACTTCTTGCTGGTTGCCTTTCCAACCAATTCAAAGCCTTCCCTTTAAGAGCAAAGGGAAACAGTCTCAGCCTGACTGCATCATTGGACACCTGGGGGTGCTTGGTTGAGTCACAGATCATCAGAAATCTGTCAATGAACCTGTGAGGGTCCTCATCTGCCTCTCCGCCAAACTGAGCTCGCTCTACCAACTGAATATTGGCAGACTTGAGCTCCCAATGGTTGTTCCCCACTTCTGGATGAACAATGCTTGAATTTGGTCTATTGAATGCTGGTGTAAGAATTGTATCCATGAGTGGATTTTCCGCATCATCATTGTGCCCAGCCATTGTTTTTGCTTCTTCGAACAGAATTCCCAACTCGTTGAATGCAAGCTTTTTCCGAGCAAGTTTTCTGTTCCTTCTGCTGCTTCTGGTGATCTCAAATTAAGTGGAAATTCTGAGGAAGAGTACCT
>JAVKPL010003273.1:0-19224 GCA_032173675.1 Gastrolobium villosum
TGTTTGAGGCTATACTTGTTAGATCTGTCATTTCCTCACAATCCACAGAAATTGTGTATTTTGAATTTCTGCCCCATTTTAATCTGTCGTCCACTGCATGGGCTAATCATTTTGACTTGCATAACTTTTTCTTGCTTACACTATTTTTAACTCCTTAAAACTAGGGTAGACTGGCAAGCTACGTAGCTATGATTGTCTTATGTAATGGAAGAACTTGTTTTGGATTATTTATGTAGCCATTTTGGATTATTTGTGGAAGGTTTTGTGATTTATCTTGCATTTTCTTTGATGATTATGTGGTGTTCTTTTGCTTATGCTTTTATCATACTGACTTATTTATATAACATGCTTCCTAAATATAGTAATGAGAAAGTTTAATGATACATTAAGCTATTTCTTTTCATCTGCATTTTTCAAATTTGAATGCGTATTGTGCATATTGAGGAATCAGTCACACTGATATCATTTCATTCAGCTTTCACAGAAGCAGAAGGTTCAACAAGACTCAGGACAATTGTAACATCCCACATAATTAGTAAAATACATAAGTGCTATAATGATATAGATGCATGTGTATGTTTGATGGCTTGCGAATTGTTTGATCTTTATCCTAGGATGAGACTAAGGTAAGTATTTAAATTAAAATCATAGGAGGGTGCATATGTAAGCATGTGAAACTTTTATTAAAATCATATGAGTAATTTGATTGTGTGTTATAAGGCTTTAGTGTTTATTGGACTTGGGAAGTGGGCTAGTGTGTGTGGACTTGTCACATTTGGACTTGTGTGGTTGGTTTTTCTTGTGTTGGCCGATGGCCCAAGAAGGTTTTGGATCAATCATGTTCAGCCCAAGTTAAATCCACACATCATTCCCTAAGCCTTGTCCAACAAGGTTGTCTTGTGTAGCAAGGAATTCCCTCCTCATCCATGCGCAAAAGAGAGTTGATAAGCATTAGAAAAATCTGCCAACACACTCCTTGCATGACCGCCACATCACTCTTAGTTTGTGCACATTTGACTTCAACTTCATTGCATGAAAGACACATGTACTCCTTAGCATTATTTTGGGCTGCATTCTTCCTCATTTAGGCGCACATGGAGAGGTCATAGATCAGATTTTTATGACACAAAATCTGCATTGAGTGTTGACTTGGAGAACCACCTTACACCTTCCATCATGAGCCTGAAATGTGCAGATTTCTGCATGCTTTTGCAGCCCATCATGAACCAAATCTGTCCCTTGCCCCCACATGCAACAAAAGAAGGATTTTGGGGCTGCAACCTCCTCATCATATGCGCACAAGGGCAGCTTCAAATCAGATTTTAGGCTGCCACAAAGCTGTCTTGCTTGTTGACTTAGAGAACCACCTAGCATGTGCTCATGATGACAACTCCCCCTCACCTCCTTGCATGCGCATAGTGTAACCAAGAAGCAAACCCTTGCTTGTTTTGACCAAGTGTGCAGTCCCACTTCCTACAAGAAACCAGAATTTTCATAATGTTTCATCATTGCAACCTCTCCTCATTTTCCCTTTAAGTTATGCGCACAAGAGAGGGCTGTCCCCATTTACATGTGCAGCCAACTTCTTCCCCTCTCCCTCACTTCTCTAACCGTGTAGCATAGGAACCATTGAAGAAAGAAAGACCAAGCCAACTCTCTTCTTCCCTCACCTCTCAACCAAGCAAGTGCAAGCTCTTCTTCTCTTTCCCCCTCACTGTCCAGCCTTGGTACTCACTCTTGGAAGCTGTCCAAGTTGTTTCTCCTCACCATTGAATGCGCATAGACCATCTCTAGGAAGGGTGAACTTGTTGTTGGTAGAACTAGAAAGGTGTGGTGTGTGAGCAAGAAGTGTGTGCTTCAAGAGGTAAGCCTAGAACTTAGACCTCTTTCATTGTGTGTAACCATGTGTGTGCTTGAATGTCTCCTTGATTCTGTCTTGTATTGGATTCATGATTGAACATGGTGAAAGTATAAGGATGGAGCTATTTTATGATGATTTGTATGCATAAGTTATGGAATGAAAGTCTCATGGTTATGCTTGATTGATGCCACTGTTTCTGTATAAAATGCTCACTGTTTTAGTGCCTCACATGCCACTGTTTCTGCATAAAATGCTCACTGTTTTAGTGCCTCAAATGCCACTGCTTCTGCATAAAATGCTCACTGTTTTAGTGCCTCACATGCCACTGTTTCTGCATAAAATAACCACCATATTGATGTTCAAACACCACTCCTTATGCCACTGCTTTGGATGTCCGAAAATCACCAAATATGCCACTGTTTCAATGTTCAAAAATCACCACTAATGTCACTGTTTTGGGTGTTCAAAGGTACCATTCATGCCACTGTTTTAATGTTCACAAATCACTACTAATGCCGCTGTTTTTGATGTGCAAATATCACCACTAATGTCACTGTTTTAATGATCAAATGTTACCATTCATGCCACTGTTTTGATGTGCAAATAACACTACTTATGCCACTGTTTTGATGTTCAAATGCCACTGTTTATGTCACTGTTTTAACGTTCAAATGCCACTGTTTCTGCCACTGTCTAATGCCACTGTTCTGCCACTGTTTTGAGGTCCAAGATGTCACTGTGTCTGTTGTAAAATGGTCACTGTTTCTGCTGTAAGGTGTTACTGTTTTTCTGCTGTAAAACGTCACTGTTTCTGTCCACTGTTTTTAAGTAAAACGTCACTGTTTCTGCCCACTGTTTTTAAGGAAAACGTTACTGTTTTCTGCTCACTGTTTTAAAGACAACGTCACTGTTTTGCTCACTGTTTTAAGAACAAAACGTCACTGTTTTCTGCTGTAAAATGCTGCTGTATGCTCACTGTTTCTGCTGTAAAAACGCTGTTGTATGCTCACTGTTTCTGCTGTAAATCGCCACTGTAAATGATTGGTTGTAATTGATTTAGGTGCGCTTAAGAAGTGAGATACTTCGCTGCTGTTTGGTATTGTTTAAGGCACACAAGGTAAGTGTCAGGCGATATTACCTAATGTGACTATTGACTACTGGTATAAAATTGTGACATGATGCTCCATACTCCGTAAAAGTAATATGTTCCTTATTATGAAAGAAAACTGCCAAAAATGTGCCGTGATGGCTATGGAAATGTGCCGTGATGGCTATATGATTATGAGGTAAAGTTGTTATGTGGCAGCATAACGTATATGAAAAGTATATGTGCCGTGATGGCTATATGAGAAGTATATAAGCATGCACCTTACATCATACAGCATTTTTGTACGTTTTGTGTGTGAAAGCATAGCATGGCATGCATGTACCAAGATCATATAGGCCTTGTTTTTAGAATAGTTATGTACAGGACCATGTGTTTGAGCAAGCATCATATAGGCATCCCTAAGGTACCAGGGTATGGGACACTTGGCATCAGTCCGCATAGGCCCACAGTTGGAATCCACAGGGAGCTCAGGTGCCAGGTATATTTGATTCCACTGTGAAGTGCGCGCACGACGGTGCTAAAAGCGCAAAGGAAAGGCGTTATATACGCAATATATATGAATATGATGAAAAGGAAAGGCGTTATGTACGCAATATATATGAATATGATGAAAAGGAAAAAGGAAAAGGAACAAGGATATGTTGAAGTGACTGTTTATGATTTTGTGCCTAGTTAATACTGTTATATTATTGGTTTTGTTGCCACACTACTGGGATTATTCTCACCCCTTCGGGGCTGCTATTTTCCTAAATGGCAGGAGGACGTAAAAGCACTTGAAGACGTGATGTTTGCTGTTGCTTGCTAATGAATGGACTTGTACTGTTGCTGTTTGATTGATTGGATGACTGTAATGATTAATATTTTGGTACTCTTGGATGACTGTAGACTTTATCATCTTTATTTTACCTTGAACTTTTATGAACAGCGGCTGTTTTGAAAACGTTTGTGAAAGGAAGCTTTGAAAGTCTTAAGTGCTGAAATTTTTACAGTGCACCTTACGGGTGGTGTTTTTATGAGCAAACGAACTCCGATTTACTATTATTTTATATGCACGCGAAGCCCCCGACGTGCTCTTTCTAAATCACTTGAAATATTTTTTATCGTTCAAACAGAAGTTATAAGAAACTTGAGACGCGTTACGGATTTGTATCTTGTATGTAGATTTAGAATTCTATAGTAGCTTATGTGACGTTAAAGACTCTAATTCCGCTTAGCAAACGACTCTCTTGGATGCATACAAGGGAGGGCGTTACACTAATTGGTATCAGAGCAGTTTGGTCCATGGATTTGCTTGTGATTGATTGAATTGATTGTTGATTGTGTTTATCTGCTGATTGACTGTCTAAATGTGCTAAAGTTTAAGTATATATTAGCTAGGGTAGTTAGATTGTTTAGACCGTTCGGTGATAAGACACGGATGCATAGTTAACTTGTCCGAATTGAACGCGAGTACCTACTTGGGACTGCTGCCATAAATAACTTGCGGTGAGCCTGATCAACTCATTTCATGATATTGTGAGTGCAGAATCATGGCAGGTGGTCGCGGTTCAACTCGGGGAAGGTCTGGCGATGCGGAAGAGGATCTTATCACTACTATTGGGGGACTGGCAACGTTTATTCAGAATATGAGCCAAGAATGGCGCGACCATAGGCAACAGAATCAGAACCCACCCCCACTGCATGAAAATGCAGAAGAAATTGCCCGTCGGAGGTTGAAAGACTTCCGCAATTTCCAACCACCTACCTTTGAGGGTGAAGACAACCCCGAGGCTGCAGCGAAGTGGCTGCAGATGATCGAGCACATATTCGAACGCATGGCATGCCCGGAAGCGCAGAAGACCGATTACGCATCATACCAGCTGATGGGAGAAGCTTTAACATGGTGGACTGGTGCGAGGGCTCTGCTGAGAGCTCAGGACGTTGAACTGACGTGGGCCGTATTCAGACAAGTCTTTTTGGATAAGTATTTCCCTAAAGCGATGAGAAGAATGAAGCATACTGAACTGCTGTCACTTAGGCAGGATAACATGTCGGTCAATGAGTACATTGCAAAATTTGGGCAGCTGATCGAGTACGCCAACTTTGACCGGAACATTTATGATGAGGAATGGCAGGTAGAGAAGTTCGAAAGCGGATTACATCCGGAAATCCGTAAACTCATTTTGACGACGGCTAATCGTACACTTCCGGAGCTCATTAATCAGAGTCGTCAGGCCGAAGGAATCATCAATGAGGCCAAGAATTTGAATAAGCCACCAGCACAATTCCACGGAGGAAACAGAGCAGGCAGGTTCTTTAGGACGGCACCTGGTAGGGGTCGAGGCAGAGGTCCGCAGTTGCAGGCGCGGCCTGGAAATTTTAAGAGGAGCAATACTGTTGGTCAATCGTCAACTGGACGGCAGGGTGCGACTGTTTGTGCTACATGTGGAAAGAATCACTTTGGAGTTTGTCGCAAGAACAACAATGCATGTTTCAGATGTGGCCAGCAAGGACATTTCGCTTACAAATGCCCCCAGAACGCTGATCAACAGCCTACGCAAGCACGGGTGTTCACTCTGGATGCGAACGAAGCGCAGAAATACCCCAACCTGATCAAAGGTAATGTCACTTTAAATGGTCACCCAATTTCTGTTATCTTTGATTCTGGAGCGTCTGGTTCTTTTATGGCAAAGCATACTGCTATGAGAATAGGCATCACCCCAACCCCGTTACCTCATGAGTTACACATCAGCACGCCTACTGGAGGATCGTGCACAGCCTCAGAGATCTGCAGAGGTGTTACTTTGCAGTATGAAGGGAACACGTATACAGTTAACTTGGTGGTCCTACCGGTATTCAATTTCGATGTGATTATCGGTATGGACTGGTTGACGGAAAACGGGATAACATTGGACTGTCGAGCGGGGAAAGTCGTTGTTCCGGCGAAAGACGGTAATTTTCAACCTTTCTCTCTCATTTCTCTATTACAAGTTAGAAAAGAGCTCCGCAAGGGAGCAGCAGGGTATCTTTTGTCGATCGAGGCTGAGACCTCGGTTGACACTCAAATTCAGAATGTACCTGTAGTTAGAGAATTCGAGGAGGTATTCCCGGATGAAATACCTCGATTGCCTCCTCATAGGGAAATAGAATTTTCTATCGAACTTGTTCCTGGAGTTGGACCAATCTCCATTGCTCCGTACCGCATGGCGCCCTTGGAACTTCGCGAGTTGAAGAAGCAGATAGAAGAACTTTTGGCAAAAGAATTCATCAGACCGAGTACCTCTCCATGGGGTGCTCCAGCCATCTTGATTAAGAAGAAGGACGGAAGTCTACGTCTGTGTGTAGATTACCGGCAGCTGAACAAAGTCACGGTGAAGAATAAGTATCCGCTACCGAGGATCGACGATTTGATGGACCAGCTGAGAGGAGCCAGAGTCTTTTCCAAGATAGATTTACGATCGGGATACCATCAAATCCGGGTCAAACCGGAGGATATTCCGAAAACAGCTTTTAGGACTCGTTATGGGCACTACGAATATCAGGTGATCCCATTCGGACTCACGAATGCTCCAGCGGTATTCATGGACTACATGAACCGCATCTTCCGCCCATTTCTTGACCAGTTTGTCATTGTGTTTATCGACGATATTCTGATTTACTCTACTAATGAAGAGCTGCATGCGGAACATTTACGGATTGTCTTGCAAATCTTGAAAGAGAAGCAGTTGTACGCGAAGTGGTCGAAGTGCGAGTTTTGGCTTAAGGAGGTCCAGTTTCTGGGCCATGTCATTTCAACAGAAGGTATCGCGGTGGACCCCAGCAAGGTTGAAGCTGTTATGAATTGGGAACGACCCAAGACTGTCACTGAAGTAAGAAGTTTCTTAGGTCTGGCTGGATATTATCGAAGGTTTATCCAGAATTTCTCTCAGATAGTGCAACCTCTTACCCGTCTCACTCGGAAGGACAAGCCGTTTGAGTGGACCGAAGCTTGTGAAGAATGTTTCATGGAACTGAAGAGCAGGTTGACAAGTGCTCCCGTACTCACGATTCCGGATCCGACCCGAAAGTTCGAGGTATACTGTGATGCGTCGCTGAAAGGACTTGGATGCGTGTTGATGCAGGATCGTATGGCGGTAGCTTATGCGTCTCGACAACTTAAGCCTCATGAAGAAAATTATCCTACGCATGATTTGGAGTTAGCAGCTATAGTGTTCGCACTTAAAATCTGGAGGCACCACTTGTATGGTTCGCAGTTTGACGTGTTCAGCGATCACAAGAGTTTGAAGTATTTGTTCGATCAGAAGGAGCTGAATATGCGGCAACGACGGTGGATGGAATTTCTGAAGGACTATGAGTTTGAACTTAAATACCACCCAGGAAAGGCAAACGTGGTAGCTGACGCCCTGAGTAGAAAGACACTGCACACTGCAACTCTGATGATGGAAGAATTGAAGTTGTTTGAGGCCTTTCGAGATTTGAACTTATCTGTAGACGAGAGAGGGAATAGCATAAGATTGGGAAATATAAAGGTGGAGAATGAATTGATCAGTAGAATTAAGGAGGCTCAGAAAGATGAAGAGTTAGTCCGCGAATTGGTTGGCAACCAAGATGTTGTAAAGGATGAGAATGATATTTGGAGATTCCAAGGTCGGTTAGTTGTGCCGAATGAAGAGTTGAAGCAAGAAGTTTTGCAGGAAGCTCACAAGGGTAAGTATGCAGTTCATCCTAGATCCACAAAGATGTACCATGATTTGAAGACCTCGTTTTGGTGGCCAGGTATGAAGCGGGATATTGTTGTGTATGTATCTCGATGCCTAACTTGTCAGAAGGTGAAGTACGAACATCAGAAACCTTCGGGACTCCTTCAACCTTTGGAGATTCCCGAATGGAAGTGGGACAGTATTGCGATGGATTTCGTAGTTGGACTTCCTCGGACGCGAGAAGGATATGATGCTATCTGGGTGATTGTCGATCGTTTAACGAAGTCAGCACATTTCTTGCGTGTTAGAACCACGTATAATACAGAGAGGCTTGCCAGAATTTATCTGCAGGAGATTGTGAAGCTGCACGGAGTTCCTACGAGTATTGTCAGCGATCGTGATTCCAAGTTTACATCTAAGTTCTGGGAATATTTTCAAAGAGCTTTAGGGACCCACTTGAGATTGAGTACTGCTTACCATCCGCAGACCGATGGACAGACAGAACGCACCATTCAAGCTTTAGAGGACATGTTGCGAGCATGCGTTTTGGAATTAGGAGGCAGCTGGGATAATTATCTTTCTTTGATTGAGTTTGCTTACAACAACAGTTACCACTCCAGTATTCAGATGGCACCGTATGAAGCTTTGTATGGGAGAAAATGCAGATCCCCTTTATGTTGGACTGAAGTGGGTGAGCGAAGTATGTTAGGACCTGATCTAATTCAAGAAACATCCGAACAGGTAAAGAAGATTCGAGAAAATATGCAGAGGGCTCAGGCCAGACAGAAGAGTTATTACGACAAGCGTCATAAGCCCTTATCTTTCGAAGTCGGAGACCATGTATTCTTGAGAATCACACCTACATCAGGACTCGGAAAGAGAATGGGAGTAAAGAAGTTAAGTCCACGGTACTTAGGACCGTATCTGATTATGGACCGGATTGGAGAGTCTGCATATCGGTTGGCTTTACCACCCAATCTGTCGGGAATTCACAATGTATTTCATGTGTCGCAGCTACGGAGATATCTCTCTGATCCATCTCACGTGTTACAGCCGGAAGAAGTAGAATTAAAGGAAAATCTGACGTATCAAGTGCAACCGTTCCAAATTCTTGAAAGATCCGTTAAGCGACTCCGTTCTAAAGAGATTCCTTTGGTGAAAGTATTGTGGAACAACAAATCGGCAGCTGAAGCCACTTGGGAGCGCGAGGACGACATTCAGAAACGCTATCCAGAACTGTTTAGCCCTTAAGTAAGTTTATTTTGCGGACAAAATTCCTATTTGGTGGGGAGAGTGTAACATCCCACATAATTAGTAAAATACATAAGTGCTATAATGATATAGATGCATGTGTATGTTTGATGGCTTGCGAATTGTTTGATCTTTATCCTAGGATGAGACTAAGGTAAGTATTTAAATTAAAATCATAGGAGGGTGCATATGTAGGCATGTGAAACTTTTATTAAAATCATATGAGTAATTTGATTGTGTGTTATAAGGCTTTAGTGTTTATTGGACTTGGGAAGTGGGCTAGTGTGTGTGGACTTGTCACATTTGGACTTGTGTGGTTGGTTTTTCTTGTGTTGGCCGATGGCCCAAGAAGGTTTTGGATCAATCATGTTCAGCCCAAGTTAAATCCACACATCATTCCCTAAGCCTTGTCCAACAAGGTTGTCTTGTGTAGCAAGGAATTCCCTCCTCATCCATGCGCAAAAGAGAGTTGATAAGCATTAGAAAAATCTGCCAACACACTCCTTGCATGACCGCCACATCACTCTTAGTTTGTGCACATTTGACTTCAACTTCATTGCATGAAAGACACATGTACTCCTTAGCATTATTTTGGGCTGCATTCTTCCTCATTTAGGCGCACATGGAGAGGTCATAGATCAGATTTTTATGACACAAAATCTGCATTGAGTGTTGACTTGGAGAACCACCTTACACCTTCCATCATGAGCCTGAAATGTGCAGATTTCTGCATGCTTTTGCAGCCCATCATGAACCAAATCTGTCCCTTGCCACCACATGCAACAAAAGAAGGATTTTGGGGCTGCAACCTCCTCATCATATGCGCACAAGGGCAGCTTCAAATCAGATTTTAGGCTGCCACAAAGCTGTCTTGCTTGTTGACTTAGAGAACCACCTAGCATGTGCTCATGATGACAACTCCCCCTCACCTCCTTGCATGCGCATAGTGTAACCAAGAAGCAAACCCTTGCTTGTTTTGACCAAGTGTGCAGTCCCACTTCCTACAAGAAACCAGAATTTTCATAATGTTTCATCATTGCAACCTCTCCTCATTTTCCCTTTAAGTTATGCGCACAAGAGAGGGCTGTCCCCATTTACATGTGCAGCCAACTTCTTCCCCTCTCCCTCACTTCTCTAACCGTGTAGCATAGGAACCATTGAAGAAAGAAAGACCAAGCCAACTCTCTTCTTCCCTCACCTCTCAACCAAGCAAGTGCAAGCTCTTCTTCTCTTTTCCCCCTCACTGTCCAGCCTTGGTACTCACTCTTGGAAGCTGTCCAAGTTGTTTCTCCTCACCATTGAATGCGCATAGACCATCTCTAGGAAGGGTGAACTTGTTGTTGGTAGAACTAGAAAGGTGTGGTGTGTGAGCAAGAAGTGTGTGCTTCAAGAGGTAAGCCTAGAACTTAGACCTCTTTCATTGTGTGTAACCATGTGTGTGCTTGAATGTCTCCTTGATTCTGTCTTGTATTGGATTCATGATTGAACATGGTGAAAGTATAAGGATGGAGCTATTTTATGATGATTTGTATGCATAAGTTATGGAATGAAAGTCTCATGGTTATGCTTGATTGATGCCACTGTTTCTGTATAAAATGCTCACTGTTTTAGTGCCTCACATGCCACTGTTTCTGCATAAAATGCTCACTGTTTTAGTGCCTCAAATGCCACTGCTTCTGCATAAAATGCTCACTGTTTTAGTGCCTCACATGCCACTGTTTCTGCATAAAATAACCACCATATTGATGTTCAAACACCACTCCTTATGCCACTGTTTTGGATGTCCGAAAATCACCAAATATGCCACTGTTTCAATGTTCAAAAATCACCACTAATGTCACTGTTTTGGGTGTTCAAAGGTACCATTCATGCCACTGTTTTAATGTTCACAAATCACTACTAATGCCGCTGTTTTTGATGTGCAAATATCACCACTAATGTCACTGTTTTAATGATCAAATGTTACCATTCATGCCACTGTTTTGATGTGCAAATAACACTACTTATGCCACTGTTTTGATGTTCAAATGCCACTGTTTATGTCACTGTTTTAACGTTCAAATGCCACTGTTTCTGCCACTGTCTAATGCCACTGTTCTGCCACTGTTTTGAGGTCCAAGATGTCACTGTGTCTGTTGTAAAATGGTCACTGTTTCTGCTGTAAGGTGTTACTGTTTTTCTGCTGTAAAACGTCACTGTTTCTGTCCACTGTTTTTAAGTAAAACGTCACTGTTTCTGCCCACTGTTTTTAAGGAAAACGTTACTGTTTTCTGCTCACTGTTTTAAAGACAACATCACTGTTTTGCTCACTGTTTTAAGAACAAAACGTCACTGTTTTCTGCTGTAAAATGCTGCTGTATGCTCACTGTTTCTGCTGTAAAAACGCTGTTGTATGCTCACTGTTTCTGCTGTAAATCGCCACTGTAAATGATTGGTTGTAATTGATTTAGGTGCGCTTAAGAAGTGAGATACTTCGCTGCTGTTTGGTATTGTTTAAGGCACACAAGGTAAGTGTCAGGCGATATTACCTAATGTGACTATTGACTACTGGTATAAAATTGTGACATGATGCTCCATACTCCGTAAAAGTAATATGTTCCTTATTATGAAAGAAAACTGCCAAAAATGTGCCGTGATGGCTATGGAAATGTGCCGTGATGGCTATATGATTATGAGGTAAAGTTGTTATGTGGCAGCATAACGTATATGAAAAGTATATGTGCCGTGATGGCTATATGAGAAGTATATAAGCATGCACCTTACATCATACAGCATTTTTGTACGTTTTGTGTGTGAAAGCATAGCATGGCATGCATGTACCAAGATCATATAGGCCTTGTTTTTAGAATAGTTATGTACAGGACCATGTGTTTGAGCAAGCATCATATAGGCATCCCTAAGGTACCAGGGTATGGGACACTTGGCATCAGTCCGCATAGGCCCACAGTTGGAATCCACAGGGAGCTCAGGTGCCAGGTATATTTGATTCCACTGTGAAGTGCGCGCACGACGGTGCTAAAAGCGCAAAGGAAAGGCGTTATATACGCAATATATATGAATATGATGAAAAGGAAAGGCGTTATGTACGCAATATATATGAATATGATGAAAAGGAAAAAGGAAAAGGAACAAGGATATGTTGAAGTGACTGTTTATGATTTTGTGCCTAGTTAATAACTGTTATATTATTGGTTTTGTTGACACACTACTGGGATTATTCTCACCCCTTCGGGGCTGCTATTTTCCTAAATGGCAGGAGGACGTAAAAGCACTTGAAGACGTGATGTTTGCTGTTGCTTGCTAATGAATGGACTTGTACTGTTGCTGTTTGATTGATTGGATGACTGTAATGATTAATATTTTGGTACTCTTGGATGACTGTAGACTTTATCATCTTTATTTTACCTTGAACTTTTATGAACAGCGGCTGTTTTGAAAACGTTTGTGAAAGGAAGCTTTGAAAGTCTTAAGTGCTGAAATTTTTACAGTGCACCTTACGGGTGGTGTTTTTATGAGCAAACGAACTCCGATTTACTATTATTTTATATGCACGCGAAGCCCCCGACGTGCTCTTTCTAAATCACTTGAAATATTTTTTATCGTTCAAACAGAAGTTATAAGAAACTTGAGACGCGTTACGGATTTGTATCTTGTATGTAGATTTAGAATTCTATAGTAGCTTATGTGACGTTAAAGACTCTAATTCCGCTTAGCAAACGACTCTCTTGGATGCATACAAGGGAGGGCGTTACAACAATTGACAAAAGTGATTCGTCATTTCAATCAGACAAAGCCAATAGCTGCTAACGCTAAAGAAAGTAAAAATGAACTCTCTGATGATATGCTAGATTCTGTAAGTATCAATTTCATTATTGGTTAGATATAATAGTTCTTTTCTCCTCTCTTTTTTAACTGTCATAACTTAATGTATGAAATCATTATTTTTTGTTTTTCCACTATTTTCCTTGCAGGTATTTGGCGGCTCATAATGCATGTATTGATACCCTCAACATTAGGAGCCAAAATATAGCACCACCAAATGTAGCATGTGCATTGCAATTTTCTGTGTATTTGGTTACCGTAGTGAGTCAGGGTGATGCTTTCTTGATGTATTTCTTAATTTGTAATGGTTTATCTATAAAACAATTTTGTATTGATCTATGTTTTCAGAATGAAAATTAAGGTTAGCTCCATACATAACTGGCAATGAGTTTAACGTGAATTGAAATTTCTAAATTGGGCAAATTTTAGTTTTAAATGAATTTTTTTGCCACTTATGAATTGTAGACTCCAAATATGTTGTCCATAATGCGTGTAATTTGATTTAAACTTTGTACTTAATTTTATGCTATCATGATTCATCATTTACGAATTGATAAACTACATTATTTATTTTTCCCGTCTTCTAATTGATGAGACATGGCAATTTATACAAATTGATGCAATTTTTTTCTGTGTTATGAATAAAAGCTATTTTATTCCTGTAGACACTTAAATAAATCCGATGGCAATCTAATGATGATATTTAACGAAGAAATTTTGGAGGTTGATAAATTTTTAAATTAATAATTATATATGGTTTGTAATTAAATATTATAAGGGCACTTGACCATAAAAAGTTATAAAAGGATTATTTATTTGTGGAGGTGGATAACTGCCGAACCTGAAATAGAAGGAATCAAAGAACAAAATAAAAATGAAAATGAGAAAAATAGAAGTCTCGAGGGTGAAATTCCAAAACTAAGCATTATAGGGTATGTTTGGTATAGTTTTTATTTTTGGTTTCATGGGAAAGTGTGGGTGCGGCATTGTTGTATATCACGTTTGTTATAAGCTATTGAAAAAAAATACTAGACGATTTGGAAGGATAGGAAAGGTGGTTTGTGTTGATTTTTGGCGCAATAATCCTGTTCCAAAATACACTCTCAGACATGGTATTTTATATATGGATAACTAAGTGAAAAATAGTGTAATGAAAAATGTTTCACAATAATACTGTTGCAAAAATTTTCCCGGTAATATTTCAATAAACCAAACATCTTTTCTTAAACTTTTCTATCAAATTTACTTTCCTACTATTTCTCTAGTAAAAAAAACTTTCGCTTCTACCAATCTGATACCTATATATTTTGGAATTTAATTTATGTGCAGTTAATATAAAGAGTGGGGATATTCTAACTACCAAAAATTCTTACTACCCATCACATCACCATTGGATCATTGAGAGAGAATGTTAAAAAGTTTTTGGAGAGAGAGAAAATGTTAATCTAATGGTGACTAGGGAAAAATTTACTATGGTCCGGGACCTTTGTGGTCCTTCCTATAGACATTCGACACCTGTATTAAATATTTATTTTTCTCTTTTTTCTTTTTTCTCTCTCCAATTTTTTATTTCTTTCTCTCTCTTCCGGCCCACCCCATCAAAAGTGCTCCCGGAGCACTACATTCTGGCTCGGTGATTAGATAGGTAGTAAGTTGGTAGAAGAGAATTTTAGTAGTGAGAATATCTCTCCTCTAATATAAAACATGTAAGTTGTTAAAATCATTAAATAATCAGTGAATATTATATTATGTAAACATTTTTTTTCTGTGGATGTCCATAGACAGAGTAAGATATATTGTTCATTATATTTAGTGTCTGTTTCAATCCTTTCTTTTTTTAGTTAGAAATTACTTATAAGTATAACTAAGGCCAAATAGATTTTGATAAAAGCTCTCATAATGAAAAGTTCTTCTTATTTTTTTTGGTAAAATGCTCTTTTTTTAATAATGAAGAAAAAAGTTAAAAGTTGCTAGGAGGAACTTTTTTTAAACTCTTATCTCCTTTTTTGAATTATATGCTTTTTTTTATAATGATAAGCTATAGAAATACAGATAAATGATTTTCTTGAAATATGTGCTTTAAGCTAAAAAATTTATGTATTTACCAAAAAGGTTTTAGCTTTTTTTTAAGCTCTTTTTTTTTAACTTTAGCTTATAAGTATCTTCTAACTTAAAAAATAAAAATCCAAACATGCTCTTAACAAAATTTAAATACTGTCTTATACCAACAAAAAAAATATATATTTAAATACTGTCATAAAATGCTAATGAATTTTATTAAATCACAATATTAATGCATTTCCCATTTAAGATAATCATCAGTCAAAGGCTTGGTATACCCTTCTTTCATGAAAGTATTGGCAACTCAAGGATTATGTGGGAACAGTGACCAAAGTGTTACTGTTCCACAACTTATTTCCTTAAATGCCACGCTAACAGTGTAATTTTCCAATATACCACGCGGGCAAGTTTGCTACAGTGCCCAACGAACTTGGTTGCCAATGATTTCGTTACACGTGGCACATTTTGGCAGGAAAAGTTGACTGTCACGTGTCCAAATTTGCTACGACTCAGTGTTATTAAACCCGACTCGGGCATCGACCCGGTCCGGGTATTGGGTTACTGGGTCAGTGGTCGGACCGATTGACCCGGATACATATAGATATATTTAAAAAATATATAGATATGAACATATAAATTCAATTATATTTTCATATCTAAAATGAATTAAATAAGATTCACTAAATAAGATCAAAAAAGCATGAAACATAAATAAATAAAAATGCACGTTATTACTAACGTCAATTTAAATTGCTACTCAGAATCCCATAAACATACCTCTCAATGATATTGAACTCATATTTTTTAAAGTCAAATACATTAAAATATCATGTCACATTCTCTTAATTTATTATTCCGCAAATTGCTTCAGTATTGGAAATTAAAATTTGAGGTCATTGTAGAAAAGTATACTATCAAATAAAATTATAAAAAGCTTTTACAATGAGATCTACATTTTTTCTGATAAAATGAAATAATTTTGGTTTTTTTTTTTAAATGCATGACCCGACTGGGTCAACGGGTCACCGGGTTTGGCCGGGTTTGACCGGGTCGATGCATGACCGGTCCAATGCTTGACCTGACCCGGTTCAATGACCGGGTTCTGGGTCGACCCGGCCGGGTCGGGTTTTACAACAGTGCTACGACTGGTAGCGAACTTGGTAGCCAATAATTTCGTGACACGTGGCACACTTTTGCAAAAAAAGCTGACTGGACGAAGTTCGCTACCAGGGGTAGCGAACTTGGCGTGATAGGTGGAACAATCTCATTGCCCGATCAGAATTAATGTTCAATCACAATAAAAAAAGAAGAAGGAAAATGACAATTAATTGTGATTAATGTATTAATCACAATTAATGTACCAATCACCAATCACAATTAATATATCAATCACAATTCACAATTAATTTTGATCACAATTAATGTATAGATCACCAATCACAATTAATGTATCAATCGCAATTAATTTTGATCATTACATTAATTGTTTGTGATATCATTGTTACAAATTCGAAAGATTTTTGTGAGACGTAAAATATGTCAAATAATGTGTCATTGGGTAGATCTCGAAAAGTTATATGAAATAAAATAAAAAATATCTGATTTCGATATCCGAATCAAAAGTTATGGCCCTCCGAAGTGATTGGTACATTAATTGTGATTGGTACATTAATTGTGATTGGTACAATCAAAAGTTAATCATATTTGTTCGCTAATTGTGATTGTTAATTGTCACATTAATTTTGATTGGCATGTTAATTAAATTGTCATTTTCCTTAATAAGTCGCTACTAGGAGTAGTGAACTTGTTGTCCACAAAAAATGTGTCATGTCAGCAAACCAAGTTCATTGGTCACTGTAGCGACCTTGTCCGCGTGACATATTGGGAGAACTTGCCCGGATGACATATTGAGAAATAACACTGTTCGCGTGGCATTTAAATAAAAAAATTACTGAATAGTGACATTTTAGTCACTATTCCAATTATGTGGTGGTCTTGACGTATGTGTAATATAATAAAACGAATTATCAAATCACAGTATCCCAGTGTAAACAAAAATTATGTTACTTATGATTCTAAATTAGACGATAGTCAACAAAAGTTCAACGAAATTATAATATCCCAGTCTTCGAATTGTGTCACGGTAAAATGGGTTTAAAAAAATGGCAATGAATGTAAAAAAGTTTCAAGTTAATAATAAATCAAAATTAAATTCATTATAAAGTTAAGTAATATTTTTTTTAAGAAATATAAACAACTACAATATAATAGAAAAATCACGCATGTACATAAATTCATATGTAGGAGATGTTGATCACATCATCCCTTAGCACTACTAAAAAAACATCAATTAGAGACGGAGAAATTCCGTCACTAAATAAAATATTTCCGTCACTAAGTAGATTAGTGACGGAATTAGGGACGGACAAAAATCCGTCACATTATGGCTCGTCACTAACAAGTGGAGACGGAATTATGAATCTGTCCCTAATAGAGATGAATTTTAGGACGGAACAAATCTGTCTCTATCTGAGACGAAAAAAATCATGTCCCTATTAGAGACAGAAATATTTCCCTCCCCGATAGTGATGAATAAATCCGTCCCTGTGATATTATTTTCTGTCACTAATTTATGCACGTGAACTATGTGTAATCCGTTCCTATTAGAGACGGAAGTTGTTAGGGACGGAAGTTGTTCGTCTCCATTAGTAATGGATTTTTCCCCTCTCTATTAGTGACAAATAATTTTCTGTCTTTGTTAGTGATGAATAATTTTCATCTCTATTAGTGACGAATATTTTTCCTTTCTATTTGCGATGAATATTTTCCCTCTCTGTTAGTGACGGATTGTTTCTGTCTCTGTTAGTGAGGGAAAATTGTTTCTCTATTAGTAATATATTGTTTTTATCTCTATTAATGACAATGTTTTCAATCCCGATTGGCGAGATATATTTCTGTCTTTATTTTTCATCCCTAATATTTGAATTTTTCTGAAAATCAATTACATTGAAAATTTAATTTTTACCGAAAACTAATATTAATTATAATCTAATATTCTTATAGGAAATCCCACCAATACAAAATATAAAGTAGCCATACTAAATGAAAATAAAGATCAAATCAAATCCAACCATTGCAATACAATAAGTTTTTACGTGAATTCATAAAAAATAACAAATGTGCAAGATAACAAGCAATATTCAGAAATGAAAATAAGAAAAGGAAATATGCATACTATCAATTATCATCATGCAACTGAGCATCACTATAATCATCATAATCATCACTCTGTGCATCTAGTGCTGAAGTAGTAGTAATGGAGGTGCGCACATCTCCTCCTAAACGAGCCATCAACATCGCCAGCTGCTCTTTCATAATTTTCATCTCTCTGTCATTTTTCTCTTTCATGATTGCCATATCTTGGTCTGTTTTCTTTTTCATAACAGTCATTTGTTGTTGCGTGTTCTCGTATTTCTGCTTCAGCTCCTCATTTTGGCTGGATAAGCTGGTGACCAAGTCTCTCATGTGATCATACTCATCTGTGTAGACTCCTGACAAGCTAGCAGAAATCTTTGTGGACTTATAATTCCACGCCTTGCACCTAAACCATATATTCGACCTTTCTTGTTCATGCCACCAATAGCCTGCAATAATAACACTTCGTCAGATTGACAAGTGGATGCCTCTGCCCCAGCCTCCAATGCATTATCACGATCAGTCCTTCGCTTCAAAAAGTCCTCCTAAAATTACAAAAATTACATTAGTTATCACTTAAATTTGATTCAAAGTCAAATAAACAAAAACTCTCAAATATCACAAACTTACAGCAAGACAAGATACTTGAAAGACTTTTTAACTCTTATATTGGGACCACAAGACAAACACCATGGCAAATCGCCTATTGCATTTGTTTCATTATGTACCTACATTAGGCAACAATGCTTTCGTGAAACCTTTAAGGCGATATGACAACTTTCATTAAACATCTTACGTTAGGATTTTACATACAAAATACTTCTTGAACCAAGAAGGAAAATGTGTTGAAATTTCTTTGTCCAAGTCGGCGTTGGTGATGTCAAGATGAATTTCTCGTACCCATTCTGAGTACATACTGCATCAAATTGCAAGTGATTAAAGATAATTAAATGACAAATAATAAAAACAATAACATTACTTGAGGTCAACATACTTACTCCAAGTAAGGTTGCACCTCAGGACAATTTAAGAGAATGTATAAATGTGCTACTTGCATTTCTCTTTCCTTTAAGGTAGACTTTTTTCTTCTTCCAATATGACGGCCAGGGTAATTAAAAATTGAGAATGGAGGATTTGTAGAGCTTTCACCTCCATTATCATTACGTGGCACTCTTGTTCTCCTTGATGGAAAGTTTGGAGGTTAATTATATGAGGCAAATGATGACATTTCCTCAATTAGATATGCA
>JAVKPL010003274.1:0-19237 GCA_032173675.1 Gastrolobium villosum
TAGATATATCTCTAGGTGAACAAACAAGGGAACCGTAATTGGAAATTCAACATGATAATATATAAGTGAAACTAGTAGAAATATTAGTATCACATGTGGAAGAACAATATCAAGAATAAGTGGACCCAATCTTGGATCTACTTGTAAATATGCAAGGTCTAGTGCGGTACATTCGTAGTGAGAGAGAACATTGTTAACTCTCAAGTTGTCTCTTGTTGAGTGACATTGATCCTACTAGTTACGATAATGCACTAGAAGATGTTGTTGATCAAGTATTGCTCAAGCTATGAACAATGAGATGAAATACTTGTATTTCAACTCTGTTCGGTCATAGTAAAGACACCAAAAGGGGTAAAACCCACAAGGTGCATGTGGACATAAAAGGCAAAGATAGGAAGGACAGGAAGGTGAAAACCTTCAAAGCTAGCTTGGAGGCAATTTTTGCCAGACGCCATGCTTGAGTCTATCCAGATTTTCTTAGTTGTTATAAGTCTCAATTATGAGATTTCATTTTGGGAGTTGGATGTCAGGATATCTACATACAACAACCAAAAAGGTTTTGGGCAGGAACACACGGTATGCAAGTTGTGAAAGTCTATTTCATAGACTTAAGCAAGCATCCAGGTCTTGGAACATCAGTTTTGATCAGGTTATCAAAATCTTGATTTTGAGAGAAACTTGATGAATTTTTGTGTATTTGGATGTAAAGGATCCAACGGAAGACAGTAGATTTTGTGGTACTTTATGTAGATGATATGCTCCTTATTGGAAACAATGAGAAGGTAATATCAAGCATAAAGAGTTGGCTAAGTTAGTGTTTTGGTATGTAAGTACTGGGGAAGCCAATTATATTCTTGGTATAAAACTCTTATGAGACTGGAAGAATGAGTTGTTGGCATCACCTCAGACTACTTACATTGACAAAACTCTTGCCAATATTCAACATGAGAATTCTAAAAGAAGAATGATAATTCTCAGATGTGGAATTCATGTTCTTAAGGAGTAATATAACACCTCATATATTTAAATGTGTATTTTATATTATAATGTGAAATGAAAATTGATGGATTAGTGAAAATCCGTGATTTATGGCCAAAATGGGCAAAAAGGGCAAAATGGTAATTGACCAGCCGTGTATTCTGAGGCATAAAAATTAAGTTAGAGATTTCATATGACAAAAATAATGCTGGAAATGGAATCAGGGCGGAAAATTGAGTGAGTAGGCAAATTTGTGAAAAATGGATGAATAGTGACTTTTTAAGTGTAAGATACTGCGGTATGAGTGTACCGATAAGTGTTAAATTTTTATCAATATTTTTAGGAAATAAAAATATGTCATGGACTGGAAAAATATGTAGATTAAGAATTTATGATCAGAAATTTTATCGGGATTAAAGTTAGATCGCGTGTGGGACCCGTGGGACCAAAATCCACTTGGCCCCAACATTTCCCACGCCTTTCTCTCTCTCTTTTTCCCTTCTTCCCCGTGAGCTTCCCCTTCCCATTTCACAAACACACCCATTCTCTTCTTCTTCACCTTGGGAGCAATTCTTCACCAAATCTCTTGATCTTGGTGTTGAAATCTATTGTAAACAACCTTCTAAAGCCATTGGTGACACTTCCAAACCTTGAAACCATCTCCTTGCTGCGTTTTTTGACCAACTCAGATCCGAACCATTGGGTGTTCTTGGAGTTTTTGGAGCTTTTGGTCTTCCTTTGGAGTAGTGAAGCCTTGGTGGTGAACATACACTAGATTGTAAGTATATTTGTGGTATCCTTGTGGTTGATTTTGTAGATCTAGAAATTTATGCTCTAAGTCTTTAATCTTAGATGTGTGATGATAGAGAGCCCAAATGGAAAAATGCTATTAGATGAAAATGCCTTAGAATGATGCTTGTAAGCTAGAAATGCTATGATAAATTTTGGTGAAAAAGTTAGGTTTTTAACTTAGGAAAATTTGTGGAAATTTCATGAAAATTGAGGTTTGGTGTAATTTGGAATTGTTGATCGTTGTAGGGTGCCTCACACGGACGAGATTGTGAAAGATTGATTTGGAGCATACGTGTGGAACAGATTTGCTTGTGTTGAGGTAAACCCTTGGAACTTGGGTTTAATCCCTTGTGTGCTCCACCACACCTAGTGGAAGGTTGTGGTTGGATTTTGTGTTTATGGCATTGTGTGATTATGTGCTTGTATGCCATATTGCTTGAATTGTGTGAAAATTGTTTGGTCACTGGCCAGTTGACGTGTGTTGGGTTTGGACATCCGCTGGATCATTCCGTGTGGGAATGCCAGTTGGGTATGCCGTGGGATCGACTCTGGGAGCGACACCAGGATG
This sequence comes from Gastrolobium villosum, assembly GCA_032173675.1. NCBI lineage: Eukaryota > Viridiplantae > Streptophyta > Magnoliopsida > Fabales > Fabaceae > Gastrolobium > Gastrolobium villosum. The sequence continues at coordinate 2,339 of JAVKPL010003274.1, forward strand.
AGCCAAACGTGGGACATCCGCTGGATAGGGCTCATGAGGAGTTCCAGTTGGGTTTTGCCATGGAGTCTTCTCAACCATGGGAGAGGCGCCAGGATTGTCTCGGGAGTTATACGAGGGAGTCCTTGAACGTAAATCCAATTGTGGATGTTCTCGGTTTGTCTCCAGTTGTTGGTGATATTGTATGTCATGCATATTATATGATGTTATATTTGCACATTGAGTGAGCCATGGGGTGGAGAGAGCCTCTAGCTCCCTTGGTTTACTGAGATATATTTGTATATCTCACCCCGTGTTTGGGGGACCACATTTCAGGGCATTATGAGCCAGGAGGAGCTTCGGGCAAGAAGCCCGCTTAGTGGACAGTGGATTGCAAGCGGTGCATTGGGCTTGCATGACATTTTGGAAGAGACTATGGAGTGCACATAGCATGACATTAGTATTTTGAGACTTAGGTCATGAACATATTGCATGATGTTATTTCCATGCTTTTGTAGTGTTCATGATTCTTTTCTAAGTCTTGTTTATTGCTTATTATTCATGTCATGGATAATTGTATATTTTGAGTGAGCATGGGACTTGTCCATTGCCACATTCATTGCACTTGAAGCCTTGGCAATTATGTTGTAAAATGGCCATATTTGTTGTAAAATGGCCATGATATTAAAGACTTTGTAAATGATGCATGATTGAATGAAAATGCATGATGGAAGGGCCTAGAGCCTACATTAGGGTACGTTTAAGTGTTGTGTGGAGTACTAAGGTGTTAGGGATGGATTACACAACTCTTTTTGGGCTGAAAATGCTGTAATCTGTTATTTTTACTGCATAGTAATCGATTACCCAAGCATGGTAATCGATTACCATGCAACAGGGGACGAAATAAATGCTACTGTCTCCACTGGTAATCGATTACCAGAGGCTTGGTAATCGATTACCAAGTGAGGTAATCGATTACCCAGGCTTGGTAATCGATTACCAGAGAACAGGGGATGCAAGATTTTAGCTACTGCCTCATTTTTGACAGGTGGTAATCGATTACCACCCACTGGTAATCGATTACCACAGTGCAATTTTCGAAAATTCAGGTTTTCTAGACTAAAAGAAAGGGGCTTAACTTGGTGTGTAGAACTCCAAATGGTACGTGATTTGAAACCCCGCGTAGCTAATGTAAAGGACTATAACATGGTAAAACGTGAGGGTAAGATGATGAGTTTAAATGAGTTGAATAAAAAGAATGATTAGTGATGTTAGTAAACTGTATGATTCCACGAATTGCATTTACAATTATAGTGTTGTTTTAATTGATTACGGAAAAAGGTTATTGTTATGAAAAGGAATATGATAAAAGAAAAAAAAAGTTGCCCGTAATTAAATTAACCCAATTACTGTGATTGTAACTGCGCTTAATATCATAATCAATGTTAACAATACCGGTGTACAACAGGCTGTTACAAGTAACCAAAGACTTCTGAGAAGGAAGAATGCATGAGCAGGATATCTTGTGCTTTGGCAAAGGTAGTCTCATGCATATCATGTTGGGCGTTAAACCAGACATCTGTCACGCAGTGGGAGTAGTGAGATTGTACCATTTTGAACCTAGAGGAATACTAGATTATTGTTAAGCATGTACTCAAGTAGTGAGTTCATATGCTGGTATATTCTAGTGGGAGTCTTGAAAAGCTGAGTTTTCACAGCTTCAGTTATTTCAAGTGGATATTGACTCAAGAAATCAACCTCGAGCTATGAGTTTTTCACTAAACTCAGATAGCATTAGAGGTAGATCTTGCAGACTCAGATACTAAGAGTTTGCCTGAACTTGTGTTCGAGAGGCATGTTACTTCTTTGGATCTTAGGAGGATCCCAGACTTGCATTAAGCAAGTGAGAGTTATTGGTTTCATTGTGCTCTTGGAGTAAGACAATGAAACAATAAAATCATTTTCTGAATTTCATAAATAAGGTTTTATTTATTTATTTTGCGCACTATTTACAAACATCAAGGTCCGGATCAAATTGTGGAGTATATGATCATATGGATACGTTCATGGAGGACATGATCATAGGTTCTCACAATTGATGAACAGATTCACAGCTGTTAAATAAAGCTGGACACTTTATTTAGGCTGCAATATTTTATGAAATGGTTTTGTCTGAATCGTTGTAAAATATTGGTGTGAGTTAACATTCACATTGAAAGGATCAAGGAGAGATTTGATTAAGGTTGTTTTTCTGTCATAAGGTATCAAATCTTCAGTTAACTATAGTTATGTAATTGCTCTTAATCCTGAGTTTATTATAAATAGGTAATCAAATAGTTTTCATTCTTTGATTTACCAACGGGTGAGGTTCGATCTATTGACGGCCAATAACTCGGTATTTTGGGAGTGAGATTATTTGATTATCGGTATTTATGAGATAAACAACATGGAATTTCTAGGATATGTCCCTTTGATATGTTTCGGTACTTGGATATTAAAGACACTGGCCAGTGCATGTAATCCATTAGAGAAACTATCATAGTCAAGGGAATAAATAATTGATTGAATTACAGAAAACTTGTCAATCAATTATAGACATTCTATAAAGGGGCGATGCATATTCATGTTATAAATGTTATTAATCTTGGAGTTCAAATTCGGGCTTTTAGTAGAATAGCACCGAATTAGATAATCATTCGTTGATTATCAAGAGCCTTGATTAACAGCAGATGGTAGATCCCCAGGCTAGCTCAAGAAAAGGGATGGGACAATTTCAGTTGATGACGACTAGTGGGATACATGGACTTGGGCTTTAGGCTCAAGTTTGTACTCAAGAGCAAGTGGGAGATTGTTGGGTTTTTGCTCTTTTCACAAAAGCCCAATAGGGCAAGAGTGTAAGAAGAGCCCAAGAAACCAAATAGCCCATTTAGTTTAGGGTTAGGGTTTCTTGGAAACCATATATATTCTATGCTTTAGTCTTCAGCCTCCTCTAGGGTTTTCACTTTGGTGGTTGCAGAGATTGAGGTAAGGTCATCACCCTGAAAGTGAGAAAGTGCCCACACACTTCCCGTTTCCCCTTGGGTCATAGTCTGGAAGATCTGCCACAGTCCAGCAACAAGAGATTTGTTCGTGCTGCGGCGCTGAGGTGAACAGTTCGTGAAGAGGAATCACATAAGGGAAGATTCTACACGAGATCTGCGACCAAGAGGTAATCGTGAAACGAGGATGATTCGGTAAGCATACCAATGTACTAGGTCCTAAATCGCTTCCGCATAAATCCAATAGTTCCTACAAAGTGGAGAAGGAACCTTTACTTAATTATCCCTTTTGTAATAAAAAAAAAATTTATTTGAAAACTCATCTCTGCACATGTAGACAGGGGCAACAAAGTACGTCCCCTACTGCTTTCAGCCAAATAAAACACCAGTCATATGATTGCTCATGATTCTAAACTACAATTTATTTATTTATTTATTCGAGTAAGGTCAGACATTATTTTAAGAATGTTTTTTAAAGATCGAATTTTCGATTTTGAAATTTAAATAATTACTTTTAACCACTGCTACCGGTATTTATTTGTACATTATTCGTACACAACAAAAATAGGAAAGGACACGAGAAAGAGATAAAGGGTGGCAACAAGAAATTCAGACTAGTTTTGATTGTAAAGGAATATTTGCGATTTCAAAATTTAAATTTATGAAGATACAAATGTTTGATGGTATTTATTTGTCGATTAAAGTTGGCAGCAACTGTGACCCACGATTGTTGAGCTAAGTTGGCGCCTCAATTTGAAAATTGGGTGGCCCATGAGAGCCTCCCAAACATTTTATTTTTTATCTTTATTATCCCAAACCAATTATTAATTTATGGAAAAATATATTCTATGTTGTTGGAGAGTATTTTTTTTCTTTTACACATATATTGCTTTCTGTGTTGCTTTTTTTTTTATAAGTGAATGTATCTCACACATAATTGTGTCTATAATATAAGAGAATTTTTCTATTATTGCATGAGATTAATAAAGCCCTTAGTTTATTTGTGGAGAGAATTTTTTTATTTAGAGTGAAAGAAAATACAAATACAAAGAAACAACATGAACATAATTACCCAATTTCACTTCAAACCGACTTAGAAGGACATAAGAATTAATGTTTATTATAAGTTTATTTTAAAAAGTTCGGAGTAATTAAGTTAGATACAGTAATATAGAAGCGAACACTTGTAAGTTTAAGATAAGCAGAAGAAATAAAGATGGGAACACATAAATTTGCGAAAAATCTCTTAAAAAATGAAGAAAACAAAACACGAAACCAAAGGTTCAAAACTTTTACTACAATAGATTAGTAGTAAAATTACATAAGTATTTTTATTCTACGTACAATACAAAGTTAGAGGATTGCACTCAATACTTCACCCACTAGAATGAATTATTACAAGCTCTCTCTCCTTATTTTTATAAATCATTCTTACCATTGTGATGGAACTAATTTAATTTGAGAGGATGACAATTTCTCAAATCTTCAATCAATAATCTCTCTCTCTCAAAATATTTCATTTGTAGATTATTTTAATTGCTTGATGCTTGAATCCATCTCTTTCTCCCCTATTTATAATAGCCAAAAGATTTTTTTTTTTTTTTTTTTTTGCAATATAAAGATTTTATTTTTCATGTTGTAGATTGTTTTCTATTTAATTAAGGGAATTTTCAATACAAGAAGTCTTATAAAATCTTTTTCAATGGAGACTTAAACTGCATTTAAATGTGTAGTCAATCCAATTAAATAAGGAGGGAGAAAAAAAAATTCCAACACAAACATAAACTATAATAGGGGGATCTATTTACATTCAAAAGTTAATAGATGTCGAATTTATCTAAGGAGTAATGAATTGATTTTGCTCCATGTTTACTAAAACTATAGCCTTTTTCTCGTGGCATACCTTCTCAAGTTTTTCATGAGGGATGTTTAGAACCATAAGTCTCTCAAAACATGTAAAGGAATATGCAAAAACTAAAGTTAAGAATTTCAGACTTATTTTAAATTAGAAGGCTTCTATGAGAAGTTTAATGCCAAACTCTTTGTATATAGAGGAAGGATATTCTTACTACCAAAATTTTCTACTACTAACTTATTACCTATCTAATCACCATTGAATCAAAGAGAGAATCTTAAAAAGTTTTTGAAAAAAAAAAAAATGTTGATCCAATGGTGATTAAATAGGTAATGAGTTGGTTAGTGGAAAATTTTGGTAGTAAGAATATCTCTCCCCTTATATATATATCCGGGAAAAAATCGACAAATAAAACACATCACAAAAGGAAAGAGAAAAGCTAGGACCCATTTGGACGGATGCAAAAAATATTAAATTTTAATGGATCCTAAATCTATTATTATTAAAGGAAATGTTTATTTTGAATATTTAAAAATATATGATATAAACTATTTATTCGAAAATCAAATTGGTATTTTAAAGATATAAGTGACATCAAATTGCCCTCCAATTACTAATTAAAATGATATAAAATTGTTTATAAAAAAAATGATATAAAATTGGTCGCAAAAATGACATTAATGATTACTGAACGACTAATTTAATTTCAGTAAAAAAATAATTATTGATTCACCAAATAATAATAATAATAATAATAATCGGAAGTTTTTTTTAATAACTTCATTCGGGTGAAGTTACAAGCTTGGTTAAACAAAAAAATAATAAACTTAAATACGAAATGTATGAAAGAGAAGACTCGCCTAAGTTACATTTTTAATTTTAGTCATTTATTTTAATAATATCTAACAGATATAATTTATTAAATATATAAGACGTTACAAGTAAATAAATGAAGGAGAGATTGGTAAATGTATAATCTTTTTTCATCTTTCATCTTTATTGTTTTTAGGTGGTAGACCGGTGTCTATGGCATAAGATTCTTCCATAAGAATAGATAAACCCTTTGATATAAATTTTTTTATTCATAAACTATTATAAAGATAATTTGTCCCAATTAATTAATGAGGTTTGTATTCATCATTTAATATGACACAAAAAAATTTCCTATACACATAACATTTTGTGAGGTTCGGACTTTTTAAAGTAAAAAAAAACTAAGGCACGCAAAATGAATCTCTATAATATTATACAATCACTTTCCCTGCAATATAACTCTTATAAAACCCTTAATTAATACCAAAAGAAAAAAAGAAAAAAGAAAAACTTTTACAGTTTTCTTAAGCATTTGTCTAGTGATTATCGCTGGATAAAAGAATCTGCCAAAAGAATTTATAAGCAGTCAACGGTACAATAACATGTGTGACCTTTTGTGAACGACAGGCCAATGCTCGATTCGACTATATACAGCACATAAATTGATCGTGCAAACTATATATTCTGTTATCCAAACACATCGTTAGTGAAAAATAATAATCATATATATGAGTTTTTTTTTTTTTTCGCAAGATAAGTGATGTGAAAATGTCGAAAAGGCAATTTCCAATCTTGTAACTTTTATATTTTATATATTTCAAATTTAGAATGACTGACTAATGCATTGGATAATACATAATAATTAAAGGACAATAAAAAATATGATTTAAAATATGAGAGTAAGTGATAAGTTAATAAATTTCATGAATGGAGGAAAAATATGGAAGAGATTGAAGAGACTTAATTCAATGTAGTGTAGGTGCAAAGTTAGGTATATTTTTCACATTGAAAAGTGCATAAGTCATGTGGGACAGCTAAGCTTTTTCTTTGGTATGACTATGCGCTTTATTTCCCTGAACAATTCCAGATGGCGGACAAACCAATCAACCTTATACTATAAGGTGGTGTTTGGTTCACGAGTATATCTTAGTTCACCGGGGAAATGTAATTACTAGAGATCCAAAGAGAAAGTAGAATAGATGGGGAAGTTAAAAAAAAGTAGTTTGGTTAGACAAAATTTTACCAGGCAAATATATGCAAATTTTGAAAATCTATGTTTGGTTAGGAAAAAATATGGATGGGTAAATGATATAAAATTACAAATTTATCCCTTATCCTATTAAACAAACAAACAGCCACACGTATGTCATTTGTCTTCCATTTTATTCTTGTTTCGGAATGATTATCACTCGTAGAGAAGACTTAAGAATATTATTGTGGCATGTATCTGTATAATTATTGTTGTAAATTCCTGATGTATGAATGATATCCAAAGGTTTAGTTTAGTGCAAAGATAAGTAATAAAGGTTTTAGTTTCAGCTTCTGTTCATAAGCAGACAATGTTCTGTGACATGTTGAAATGACTTTTTTCCATCCTCTGATTCAGATATGGATCTATGGAAACAGTCTCGAGTCCTTCCTTGTTGCTGTTGTTACCCCCAAGAAGGAATCACTTGAGGTTTGGGCAGAAGAAAATGGGAACTGAGGAGTATGGCATTGGGAACTGAGGAGTATGGTGCCATTGGATCAAAAAATCAAGCACATAATTCTTCTTCTTTTTGAATAATTTATTTTATATAATTATCATCATAGCCCAGGCTCGGAAAAAAAAAATTAGTGCAATTGTGTGCACATTATCTTTGATTTTTCTGTCAGTTTATATTTGAAGTCCATTAGTCTCTGTAGCTTGGTCTGGTGTAATGCTAGTATTCAATCAATTCCATTGGAGTTGAGTCTGTATTTTCTTTTGAGAGTCCAATTACGATGAATACAATTTGACAGCAAAACACGACATCTTTTTAGTCTTATTATTTGCTTGACAGAAGTATCCATATAGCAAGAGTGCAAACAGTTTCCAAAAATTAATAAAGTTCATAGCAGTAGGACCACCAAATTAACATGCAATGTTCTGCTGCAGCAACCTGTACCAATATAATAGTTAAAACCCTGAAAGCTAAGAGACCCAATACATATAGACCCAATACTTATATTAATATGTGAATTTTTATTTTCAATAATTGGATCCTTTTTGAACTCAAAAACTGAAGTCATATTTAACTAGTCCAAGAAAACAAATTGTCAACACAGCACATATCAATAACTCTTAATAAAAAAAGCATCTTGAGGGTCCTTACATTGGAGCATTTTTACGTGTAATACATACAACCCTACATTAAAAGGTCTATACAAATATGTCCATATGTCCAATGACAGCAAAATACATTAAATAATAACATCTCTATGCTTTGATTCTTTTAGTCCACGATCTCCTCTATCTGTGGTTCAGATCAACATCAAGTTCTACAGTCTGAATTTGTCAAAACAGCCTCGGTTGGTGTTGATAGCAAGGTTCAATAGTAATTAGCAACCAACTTCAGACCTGTAATAGGAGTTTAACCTATTTCCATAGAATGCAAACAGCAGCAGTAAGGTCTAGTAGTCAGCAAGTACAACAACAAATTAAGTACCAACCATTTCCATTTTAAATCAGCTTCTGGTATTGAACAATCGTTACAATACTACTGAAATATATGTAATAGGATTGATAAATTTTTAATACAAAAATATGTAAATTACATACCTGTTGCAACCCAGTAATTGGTACCAAAAACAGCTTACATGGCATAGGTAGGTAACAGCAACACATGACAATGGATAGCTTTCCAAAAATTGCAATGATAGCCAATAGCAAGTGGTTCAAGAGAGATGAGACATAGATATGTTGTCCTGTTCATAGCACTAACTAACCTATTTTACATTAGACATATGATAATAAGACATTAGCTTCACACCAAAAGGCACCATAGAGAGTATGGCTATATTCACATACACAGCACCAAAAAAGACACTTCTACGTCTATAGAGAATTAGTCAACAGCCCAGCCAGCAGACACTTCCTTCGATGTTCATTGCATTGCATGAAGACATCTGTCAAAGTTGTATCCTTTCCCAACTTCACGCAAACTTGCACCATCTGATCATCAGTAAGACCTCCAATTTTTTCCAGCTCTGCCATAAGTGACATCCTCCTTATACTCCCACCAACATTTTGTTGAAAGCACGAAACCAGCTTGTCAATACTATCAATAGTTCAGCTATAGTTGCAATTTATATCTTTCATTACATCAACTATTGGAGCAACCAAAGGATCATTGGGTCGTTCTCGTTTCTTACCTTTTTTGGCAGTAGCAGTATACACTTCTGAGGGCATCACTACTTCTTCAGCTATGATGTCTGGCATCACTGGCTCTTCCAATGGAGTGGGTATATAGTCCCCAGTAAGGTCCAGGTAGTCCTCAAATGCATTCACATTCTCCGCATTGCATGCAGCAGCATTTTCCATGTCATTGACCGATTCAGCCATTGTTTCCGCATTACCTCCAGTGGCTGCATCCTTGCCAAATATCGTCCCCAATACGTCAAAGTGAGGGAATGGCTTATTGTAAAGACCTTTGGCATTAGGGTGAGACTGTGCAAAATTAAAATGAGTCAGCTATACATAAACTATGAAAGCAAAACAGAAATGACAGTTGTTCTTGGAAAAATAAAATGTTAATAATAATGTTACCTTTACCCAATCTTCGAAGATTTCTTTCTCGACGTCAATCATTTTTTTGGCGTCATTCCAACCGAAACCACTCCCACCACCAGTTCCGGTCATCTCATAAATAGCATTGTACTGTTTTTTCAACAATTTCACCCTGGAGGTAATGTGTGGGATGCCTTTAATTGAACAGTTAGGTATCTTGAGGTGCATCATCTTCTCTATTGCAAGAGAGAAGCCCGATTTAAACCCATTCTCACCTCTGAAACATGGTATCACTTCGGTAAGACAATCAATAAGTACTTTATCTTCCTCGGCCGTCCAAGTGTGATTACGTTTGTTTCTTGAAGTCTGGCTGTCCTCAGCCATAGCTTGAATCCAACAAAGACAAGAACTGCCAAAAATTAAAAATATTAGGGAACTGCGATTGATAATTGCATGACATGAGGGCAACAATAGAATGATCACAAATGTGGACAATTTTATAAACAACTCTAACTAAACAAACAAAAAATCATACATTCACAAGTACATGGTCAATAAGGACAGCAAGGTGTCTCGTATTACAACATAGTGGCAAATGCATTAAAGTTTATAGAACCAGACAACAAAGAGTAAAGCCTAAACACAACACTGCTTGGTTTACAATCATGAGAATCAAGCACGATTCCTCCACGTGTTAAACATGGTATGCGCCATTTCATCCCTACGCAATGTCCATGCATTAGATGACTCTACATGAGTAATCAAATCAATTCCTGCCATGTCATCTTCAGCATGTGGCATGTCCACATCTTCAGCCTCTAAGGGGTCCACTGGCATCTCTCTCCTTATATGGTTATGAAGCAAGCAACACGCGCTTATAATCCTACACTGTGTCTTCACGGGATAAAATGACTTCGATCGCACAATTTCCCAACGACCCTTCATCATTCCAAAGCATCGTTCAATGACATTCCTTGCAGAGGAGTGTTTCATATTAAAAAATTCTTGGGCTGTTCTTGGCTGGGAACCGTGCCTCCATTCGCTTAGATGATATCGTTGTCCTCTATATGGCGTAAGGAAACCTTCTCCATTCATGTAACCAGCATCACATAGGTAATAGTATCCTACAACAACAGAAACGGTTAACATGCAATGTCAAAACAGGTCATGTAGTAATTAACTAAAGTGACAAATGTAAAATGATGAACCACCAAAGAGTACTAATCAATACCTTTAGGGACCTTCAAACCGTTTGTTCGGCCTACGGCATCTCTTAGTACCCTAGAATCGGCAGCTGATCCCTCCCAACCAGGAAAGACGAAAATAAACTGACCATCTTGAGAACAAACCCCTAAAACATTAGTTGCAATGTCACCCTTTCTTGTGCGGTATCTGGCCTTATCTGCTTGTAAGGGATTAATCTTTATGTGTGTCCCATCAAGAGCTCCCAAACAATTCTATAATACATATTACAAAAATTAATAACATGGTCACACGCTTGGTGAGTGAATTTTATAGCAAGAGTTGTAACAGGAATCAAACTTATCTCTTACCTTGAACCACTTCCACTTCTCATCAGTTGAGTTTTCCGGGATTGGCTCAGGTCGCTTAAGTAGAACATTGTGACAGCGTAACACTGACAGCAACACATTAGAGAATTGTCTACTAATGGTTTCCCCTGACCTCGAAAATTGTCTTTTAATTATCCTGTTCTTGACATCGTGAGCCAATATGTGAAGGAATATTGCAACCATCTCCTCTACACCCATATGTCGTGTCGGTTGAAGTTGCCCAACAGTTTTAAGCAACCCACACAAGTTATGAAAACACCTCCTGTCCATCCTTGTGTTCTCGATACAAGCGGTGTCACTTATATGAACAATCCTAAGGAAGTTAACTTCCATAACCCTAGCCCTACCACAAAAATCCCATGAGACTCTCCTGCGTCTCCTTCTCCGGTTTTCAGCAATGCGTAACAACAGAGCACATAAACTGACAAACATGTTAGTCAGTTGATGCAAACACTCCAAATGAGTAATGAGTACGAGAATGACACTAAACTCCATTCCATTGTCATTTGCCATTATCTAACACGTGAAGGATAAAAACTTTCAGTTTAGTCAGTAACAAAAAAAATTACTTATTTCCAATCTAAATTTTTTCACACAAAAGTATAAAGCATAGGATCACAAAAATTGTCATTGGCTCATCCTATGATCAGCCACAATTCCAAAATAATAATGAACAATTAATTTCAACAACTGCCAAAATAATAATGAACAATTAATTTCAACAATGCATAGAATGTCAAGTTCAAAACACCACCACTCATGATCAGTATGCCATTCTTGAACCAAATGTAATAGTTTATTAAGACAAAGTAACAATGTTGCAATGAGGCAACACATTTACAACTAACTATGAAATTGTTGCGATCTTGCAAGTGTTGCTGAATGGAAAAAACAATTGAAATGCTAAGTGTTTTGGTGTTGATGCATGCATGTAGAGTACATAACATCAATTCTCATACAATACACAACACTTGTACGCATTCTAAGCAAAGACAAACAAGTTAATACGTAAAAATTACATCGTATAATGTCAAGTTCAAAACACCACCAAACTCATGATCAGTATGCCATTCTTGAACCAAATGTAATAGTTTATTAAGACAATTTTGTGAGTAACAAAAGTGATAAAGTGATAAGAAAGTATCGTCTCCACAGGGATTGATGAACAATTACTACTATAACCAGTCCTCTTAAGTTAGATAAATCGATTGATTGTTGACAAATACTTGCAATTTAAATTAAATGACAATAAAAGTAAAAGAATTGTTTTTGTATTTTTCTGGAAAAGACTTAAAATAGATGAAGAAATGTTTTTTTTTTGTAGAAAAAGTAATGAAGAAGACTGTAGCCAGGGTACATTCACCAGTTGCTCCCAATTTTACTTCGGATTGATTCATAAAACCTATTGAAATTAACAACTCAGACAAATTATCATCTTTTAGAAATAATTAGTTAGATCCCAATCCCTTGGCGATCTAACCCTTTACTTCAATTGGAACCCTAATCCCTTAGTAGTTCCGCCTGAAAATAAGCATTATGTAGATAAATCCCACGACTGCAATCCATACAAGTCTATCCCTAGAACATGCATGGAGAGTCATCTTTATCTCCTTTCAGGATCAAGTATTCCAACATCCCTACTGTGAATCCTGATCCCCAGAATATTATTCCCTATTAGGTTGATCAGATCTAATAGAAATAATATCAATACGCTCAAGATAAAAGATGAAATATATTAATTCAATACATAAAATGAATCAATCCTTGTAGCAATTGTTTACAAAAGGATCGTGCCCCTGACTACAGAAATAGATCTAGCCAATCAACATCATGATTGCTGATCTGATTTCAACATAAACTAAAGAAAGAAAATAAAGAAGAATACAAGAACAGAGTGATGAACACGAAGAACGTCTCCTCTAGGTCTTGTGATGTGTATTCAGAGATGCCTTTCTTCAGAGGTTGAGTCTCCTTTTATAAGAGGGATTCTGACCTAATTTGCATTTTTGAATCTTCTAACTTTCGCACCTCCCGCGCTCAGAGCGCCACTCCCGCGCTCTGAGCGTGGGAGTTACTGCCATTTTTTTCTTTCCCGCGCTCTCAGCGCCAACCCCGCGCTGTGAGCGCGGGACCTTCTGTCCATTTTTGCCTTCTCGCGCTCTCAGCGCCACTCCCGCGCTGAGAGCGTGGGAACTTAGGTCTTTTTGATATGTTTTTGCCTCCTTTTGTTCATCTTCTTTGATATTCAGACTTTGGATATTTTTACTCTTTTTCTCTGCTTTTCTTGCATTGATTGAGTCATTTTCTTCCTCTTTTTGCCTTGTAATTTCCTATATGCTGACCGCATATCAAATAATTCCCAGATTTGAACTTTGCTGTCCCTAGCAATGTATAAGACTAAATCCAGGAAACAGATTAATCCAACATAACACTGTACAGCCAACAGATCATCTTACTAAGTATGCTTGAATCAATGTGAAGAATTTTTAATAATGCCTTTTATGAAAAGATTTAGAATCTAATTTGCACATCCCTCACCCAGATAATCAAATAACGCTCAATACTCAAGTGTTTGGGGGAATGACAATTACTCCAGCTATCACTGTAACAACATTATCATAAAACTTGCTCATATTCTCAAGTACCTAAAGATGAGGAACATTAATACATGCAAAATTGATCAAAAGGACATCACAGGTTGTAACTTGGCCAGGCTAAAGGGTGGAATTTTTTTCTGGATAGTAGCTCAAGTAACAATGAGATTGAAAATTTGATAGTTTTTCATTTAACACATTCAACTCATTTGTTTTGCTCCACTAATGTTCCCACAGAATTTCGGGAATTCCTTCTGCCATATTTCCTTTTATTCACCTTTTTCTTTTCATTTTTAAAGACACAATTCAGTCACCTTCTTTATCTTGACCTCTGTGGAGCTCACCTTGCTTTCTTTCCTACATATCAGGGATTCAACCTCTTTTTAAGGTAAGAATATGTCTACTCAACAGGGGTTTATGAACAAAAAGGTTCAGGCCCAAAGGGTTAATATTGGAAGAATTCACATAGGTGCTTTATTTGGCTGTGGCTACAAAAGAAAATCTGCCTTCATCATTTCAATTTATGCATGTATTTCAGAGAAACAAAGCAAGTTCTAGAATGCTATCACGGTGATATCTCTCAAAATAAATTCAGTGTTTGGGCCCAAAAACTTACTAGCTATGATGTTAAACTAGATTTCCAAACTAATCATTTAGGCATTTATTAACCATTCAAGCTTAGCAATTCAGACATACTAGTTGACAAAATTTGGCTATACAATATCATGCTAGCAATTTGTATATCCAGAATTTTAATCAAACATAACTGAACCTGAGAATTTCCTTTTCAATACAAGACTTCTTTTTTCATGGTGTGGTTCCACCATATTCATCAATCTTGCAATCTTGCATGCAGCATGTATGCCATAATTCCCAGATTTGAATGTTGCTGTCCTCAGCAACAAACTAATCTAGGACATAGCTTAAGCTGCCAGATGTAGGACACACAGAGTTGTTAATATCCAAAGTATCATATGCAAGAAATTAGAACCCAATATAAAGTGCCATCAACCTTAACTTTGTTCAACCTTAAAAACAAAATATAAAACTAAATTGTTCCAAGAAATTTAAAACAAAATGCAGTAAATGGAAATGGAGGAACAAGATCAAAAGCCATCCATAAATTCATCATCTGCAAAATCGCCCAGAATGTCATCATCTTCAGTGTTGGAAGGCATAGATGGGCCTGCTTGTGCAGCAGGGGGAACTTGACCCATTAATCCAGCCGTGTCAATTCCCCTATCCAGGCATAGTCGCTCCAACATGCTCATCATATAGTTGTTCTGAACCAGCAACTGTTGGAGCATCTCAGAATCAGTAGATGTGGATGGTGCGGATACTGGGACAGGTGGTGGAACAGCACCGCCAGATGCTTTCCAGATTGCTTGTCGGCGGGACTCCTTCTGCATGTCATTATACGCACGCTGTGTTAGTTCTGCTTTAGGCTTGACATCCCTGGGCTCATCATCTGGGATCTCTACCCCTGCCCTGATGCATAGCTGCTCAATGAGAGAGCAATGAGCCAGACTAAAATCCAACCGACCATGAGTAATCATGTGAGCTATCCTATCAGACAGAATAGCCCCAATATGGAGGTTGTGATTTCCCAGCAGAGTATACAGCAGGACTGCCCTTTCGACATTAACATCACTGAGATTTGTTGAAGCCATGATGGTTGAGTTGATGAATGAGTGCCAGAAGATTGCCTCTTCATTGAGATCAAGCCTATCCAATTTTTCTGGCACGGCTGGCTGGCCTTGCTTGGGCTTCCATGCAGCTCGGGGTTGGGCGATTCCTTCCCGGATTGTGGTAGCCAAAGCCGGCATTTCTTCTCTATACAAACCGTCAACCGGCTGCATCCTCTGGAAGGTATCAGTGAAAAAACAGGATTGGGTTGCTTCCCATGAGGTGTTCAGCAACCTCTCAATCTGGAAAGCGGTAAAAGAAACTTCCTTTCCCCTGACCCAGGTCTTTCTTGTCCGGTCTACTGTGTCCTTATCAGCATTGGCACAGAACTCTCTCAATATGGTGCTGCAGCTTAGCTGTGGAAGTTGGATCAATTTTTGCCATTTCCTTCGTTCAATCGTCAGGACAACTGGACAGTCATCCGCCAGAAAACTGCTGATTCTTCGTTCTGGTATAATCTTCTTTTTCAAAAACCAGTTGTGGTACCGGTCTTGGTTTGCTGGAGATAGAAACCGGTGGGCGTCAAAGTCAATCAGAGCAGGGGCTTTTTGCCTTTTGGTGCCAGCTGTACCTGGGGTTTTTTTAGCAGCCCTTTTTTCCTGCATTCAGAAAAGTTCCACCACGGATAGCATACAAATATGGACACCAGAATATTAGTGATGCGATGACAATTCCCAGATTTATTTTATGCAAACCATAGTTCATCATTGGATGCAGCCCTAACATGCCATTATCTTACACACCATTAATCATGCAAACCGCCATGCCAGTAATGATAATCATGGTATGAAAAGTGGAATTGCAACACTGACATACGTATAATCATGGAACATGTATTTCATCCGTTTTCACATATGAGGACAAGCATCTAGTGCATCCTAGCATACATTGTGCAGAGAGATGAAAATTCGTGGCTTAACTATTCTATCAAATATGGACCATGCACTCATCCAACATCATAGCAGCAACAATAACATTGCAACTTGAACAAAATAAAATAATGCACTCTTTCCTTGTCTCCTGCCATTTTCAAGAAGTGAATGTACCACAGAGTGATGAATCCTGAATGAAAAATTAACCTTAATCCTACAATGGTGGGGAGAGGAGAAGATAGTGTGGAGGAAGGAAGGGTGTGGGGGAGAGGGATATGATGAAGAGGAAAGGAAGAGAGGAAAAGAGGAGAAGAAGAAGGGGAAATGGGGGAAGGGTGGCGGCTGAGTGAGGGAGAGAGAGAGAGAGGGGAGAAAAAAAAATGGAGGAAACTTTAGGGTTTCCCCTTTTTAAAAACCTGTCCGCGCCTCCCGCGCTCACAGCGCCATCCCCGCGCTGTGAGCGCGGGTCCTTCTGCCAAATTTGGTCTTCCCGCGCTGATGGCGCGGATTCCGCGCCCTCAGCGCGGTCAGCACTGCCTCTTCTGCTTCTCCCGCGCTGATGGCGCGGATTCCGCGCCCTCAGCGCGGTACCCACTGCCTTTTCAGCTTCTCCCGCGCTCTGGGCGCGGTACTCGCGCTCTCAGCGCGGACCCTTCATTTTTTTTTATTTTTTTTTTTTTTTTTTTTAAGATATATTATCTATATCCACTGGTTGCCTCCAGTAAGCGCTTGTTTAACGTCACGAG
>JAVKPL010003275.1:0-19313 GCA_032173675.1 Gastrolobium villosum
CTCGCACCCGAATTCTATATTAGTCCCAAAGGCAAACCCGTGGGGATACCAGGGATTCAGATTCGCCACAAAGAGTTAATTAGGATCAGTTTCAAAAAAAAAAAAAATTAACAAGGGAAAAATGTTAGTTTAAAATGATAGAATTTTATATCATTTTAAGAGAAAGATAGACACAAAATAATATTTTTTACTTAAAATTAAAATTAAAAAAGAACCACTCACTTTCTCCCACGTGATTTCCATTTTTTTTTATCTATTTCTCTCCTAAAATGACATAACTATGTCATTTAAAACGACAAATATCAAACCCATTTAATAATCATACAAAAGGTTAATTATTCGTGACAAGGGAAGGAGATAAAAAATATTCATAGGTAATCCCTTATCCTATCAATTTTTTTTACCATCTTATTACCTATACTAACTCCCACAATTAAAATATAACCGTTCAATTACCGTATAAGAAAAAGTATAGAATCTCTTCTCATTCATTTTTTTAATGAAATATATAATCATTTGTAACTTCTTTTGTTTGTTTTTTTTTGCTCAATAAAAATCTAAATATGATTAGATACAATATCCCACTAGGGTTAATCATTTGTAACTTTTAGCATAGATTCTTCATTTAGGAATTATTAATGAAAGTCTTTATTAAGCAATTGAGAATGGCTTGTTGCTCTTAAGTCTTAAGTCCTGCCTTACTCTTATTTTGGAAGAACTTATTTATCAATAATCATGGAAAGGATATACTTACCACCAAAAAGTTTACCACCTTTACAACCAACTTAATCACAGTTGATTTTCGTCAATCTAACGGTTATAATTTATTGGATTTATTGCGTCATATTTATTAATTAATTTTTAAATTCCAATAAATTAGAATCGTTAGATTGACGGAAATCAACGATGATTAAGTTGGTTATAAAAGTGTTTAATAGCCCAACATAATTAATTAGTAAATTACATGTGATTAGATAATTAAGCATTTATTAGTAAGTAAAAATAATTAAATTCCCTAACAAAATTAGTCGGGGTCACTTTTGAGGTAAAAAGTGCACTCTGTGAAAATTAAGGGGTATAAATGGGTGTAGACAAAAGTACCCAAAATATAAAAATGAAAGTGAAAATATTCCTGGAAAAATATTCTAGACTTTTGGGTAAAGTTTGGTAATTAATGGAGTTGAATAGATAGATGAACCAATACCCATTTGGACCCACTTAACCTATGTTAAGTGGCAAGCCACTAAAAGAACCCAAATATTTCCCCCCAAACCGTCGAGCTCCAGCGCAGAGGAAAGAAGAAGAAAAGAAGAGAAGGAGAAGAAGAGAAGGAGAAGAAGGAAGAAGGGAAAAAAAAAACCCTAGATTCATCACTTCTCAACCATTTCCATTGATTCAAAAGCCTAAACAACTCCAAATATTCTCCTCTTTCATAACCCCAACATAGTTTTGAGTAGGAGTCATTGTGGGGGGAGATTTTCCTTGTTGAAGGTGGCGAAAATTAGGGATTTGTGGTGGTTGAGGTGAGGTTTTCCATTGTTGTGGGTTGGAACACCTCCATTGGACCATTGTGGTTGTGATTTTGGTAAGAAACCCTCCTCTCTTTCATTTTATTTGTTGAGTTGGAAATTTTAGGGTTTCATGATGAGGTGGGTAGATGAGCTATGTTCTAGAAGGAATGAGGCTTAGTATATGTTGAGAAAAATGCTAGGAATGACATTTAATCGGTAAAAATGAGCTTAGTTAGTCATATGACTATACTTTGAAAATTGCAAGATTATGATGCTTGGTTGTGAGTTTTCTTGCAATGATAAGCAATGGTTTGGTTTGGTTGTACATTAATTGTGTCCATTTGATGTCTAGGATTGAGGCATTTGGACCAACCGTGAGTGATCAACCCTTGGGACAAGCTATGGAGCTCGATTAGCTCAAGTTGGTATAGGTTGAACGGAAGCTTTGAGGTAAGCCTTCGAACCTAGGGTGTAATTCCCTTTACTGTTCCACTAAGCCCTGAACGGGTAATGGTTGTGTTGATGTATATAAATGTAATGAAATAGTTAATGCTTTGTTATACGTATGTGCATGCTTTGGTGTGGCATAGGATGGTGTTTCCCTATGTTGGTATGTTGCATGACGATGCGTAAATCATACTTGGTAGTTTAGCTGGCTAGTAGGACTATTTGCATCTGAGTATCCTTAGGACAGCTCGAGAGCTCGAGGGATTTCTCCTTGAGATGTTGTGTACACTTTGCATGGATATGTATTTATTGCATTATTATTGTTATTGCTATTACATTGTTATTGAACTATGGGGTGGAGAGATGCTCCAAGGACCCCTGGTTTACTGGATATATTCGTATATCTCACCATGTGTTGTTGGGGACCCCCTTTCAGGTAAAGATGCTGCAGGAGCCACCAGTGGCAAGTGGCCATATGTTACTTAGTAGGGATGCATGAGGATTATGCTCAATTGGATACATGTTATTTTGTAGTTCACATGTATAGGATTGTCCATTGATAGATGTATATCCTGATTCATTGAATGTACTTACCCTATGCTCATGCCTTTGGTTATCTCTTTTGTTGATGGGAGCCAAGAGAATGATCATAGTTTTTTGTAGCTAAGTCCCATAATTCGTAATTAAGACTTGTGAAAATGATGTAATTATGTGATGGAAAGACATGGAAACAATTTGATGTATATGTATAGATGAGATTCATGTATTACAGTTGTAGTATGTTGATTAGGTGTTGAGAAAAGGGGTTGGATTTACTTCCCCTAAACTGAGAAAGAAAAGAGAGAGAGTGCTGAAATTTTCCTGGCCGCGCACTAAAGCGCCCTGGAGCGCGCTTTAGCGTCTGCTGCCCCTGTGAGAGCCAATACTCTTTGCCTTCGCGGGCTTTAGCGCCTATAATGGTGGCTTAAGCGCCCGGCTAGCGCGCTTTAGTGCCCTTAGCTGCCAAAAAAATGAGTTTCTCTCTGCCAGTGGGCGCTTTAGCGCGCGCGGCCTGTGTCCACATAAACATGTGTGGTTTTAAATGGTCATAACTTGAGCTACAGATCTCCAAATAAGGCGCGGTTCGAAACCACGCGTAGCTAACGTAGAGATGAAGACATTTAACCACCTTGGTCTAATGAAATAAGAGTATGGTATTAAGCTTAAATTATTTTATTCCACAACGTAATACGGTTATGGTCACGCAATTGGGTAATTTAAATTCGGCTTGGTTTTAAAAGAAAATTTTAACTGGATTTCTAATTGAACCAATGTGATTGTAACTGCGCTTAATATCATACGTGGATGTTAACAAACCGGTTCTAGAACGGGGTGTTACAGTAAACTTTCTTGTGGTAAGTATATCCTGTCCCCAATAATTAAAGAATAATTTTACATCCTGTTTTAGTAATGTCTTAGGATTTGGCTGGGGCGGTTTTTCACCCTTAGCCACACCAAAAAAAAATGTGTTAGGATTATTTTTTTTTGTTTGGGGGGTGGGGGATTAAAAATCATTTGCTCTTAAAAAAGTATCCACATCATTATGTAATTGGGTGAGGGTGAGCACTGAGTAGAGTAATGCATGAAACAAAACAGCATGGATCACAACCAACAATAACAAGTCTACTCTTATTTTTCATAATAACAGTTATCCATAGAATTCAAACATTAAGAATTGTATTCGAGAGATTCACAAAGGTAAAGAGGAAGAGTAATCGCATGGGTCACAATAAATGTGAGAAACAGAGGGTACATGGCTGTTGTTGGTCTTGGTCTTCTTCATCTATTTTCTTCATCATAAGTAGGACTTGAATTGAGTGAAAAATTGTGAATTCGAGAATGGGTGGCTATTCCCGCACCCATGCACATTCAATACAACAGAAGGAGGAAAAGGAGAAAGAAAACAAAAGTACAAAAATGTTACAAACCCACATCTCGATTGGCAGCCTCCAAAGGCATACCATGTTTTTTGCCTTAGACATGTTGCAAGTAACTTCAATCAACGTTTCAAAAATGTGGAATGGAAGCAACAATTGATGAACATAGGTATGGCCTATACTATCATATGCAACCTATGCATTATTGTCTTTACTAGGTTGTTATTGCTTCCTACCATGCAGGTTATATTCCTTCGCAAATCAACTTTGATGTTAAGTTAGAGGAATTTCGTAGCCATAGTGAAGAGGTGGCAAGTTGGATTGATAACATCCCAAAGGAGAAATGGAGTCGTGCATACGATGTTGATGGACGTCGTTATGGTCATATGACAACAAATTTGTCCGAATGCGTAAAAAGCATTTTTAAGGGAGCTCGAGGGATGCCAATCACAACTTTGGTTAAGCACACATATAGTAAACTTGTCCATTACTTTGTCCAAAGGGGCCAAGAGGCTAGCCTAGACGCAGATGCGGGTATAAAATTTTGTCATGGTGCCCACCTTAAAATGGAAAAAGAAGCAGCAAATGCCTCATCACACATTGTTAGAGCGTTCAATATAGAATCCACCTCTGATGCACCTAGAAAATTATAGTGCACGTACGGCTGCCAGTTGATCTGTGAGAAAACAACAAAGTTAACAAACTATAGATCAAATCCTATTAAGGTGATCAGCCACAGGATCTGGAATATTATATGGATCATGATGATCAGCTTCAGCACCTTGTGTTGCTCTACGAATCTTTAGTGTTCTCATTAGTCCTGTGTTCCATACAACCTGAGAGACATGAGTTTCTTGAACATCCATGCTCAACACACCATATTTTTCAGGACCCGAATTAATCATGTCATGAACCATGATGAACCTATGTTACACAAATATAATAAGTTTGGCAACAAGAAATTATAGTCAGTTTTAAATTATTATATTGCAATGTACCCAAAAAAAAAGTTATTATATTGCAAATAGATTTCACAATTACATGTACTGTACTAATATAAATTAAATTAGTATTCCAAAAAAAAAAATATAAATTAAATTACATAAAATATAGATTAATATAAATTTCTAATATAACATGTACTGTACTAATAATATTTAAGGGTGTTACGTTTTTTAATTTATTTAATACAAAACATTTCAAAAACTTAATATTATCATGCAAAAAACCAGGTTTAAAAAATGGATACCAAAAAAGAAAAAATTGTACAAAATTGATCCGAATAGAATACGAAATCTTATTAAAACAATTACAACATTAATATAATTTGTAGATTTATTGTGATTTTAACTCAATGTCCATATAAATTACAATATACCATATTTCTATTATTTAGTGGGGAATCTTTTTTAAAAAAAATCTGTCTTCAAAACCCATATAAATGTAAACTTTTATAAAATTATAATTTTTTTGGGCTTCCTTACGTTAATCAAATAAAATGATTATAATTGTTATATTTACTTTATCATGTCATGAATAATTTTTTTTCATATGATCTTAAGGCCAACAACATGATAATTTTTTAATATTATTAACATAACATTCAAGACCTACTTCCGCTAAACCCAAACTTAATAAATCTTTTTAAAAAATTAGCAATGTCACGAGGGTCCTTCAAATAAACTTATGAATATATTTTATAAAAATGGACCAAACATAGGAGATGACAAACTGAAAATTTTAACTTTTACGTAAAAGTTCAACAAATAAGATATATGCTAACATTACTTACTTGATCTGGAGAATGAACTTCAAGTGATGGGGAAGTCGGATGCAACTAATACCAGCGTGTAGCGTGAGAGAGAGGACACCTCCAAAAATATGAATAAGCCAAAATAACCATGCGGTTGTGCTTCTATAAGAGTTGAAAAGGAACATGTTCAGTTTTAAGCTTGCATGCGTCAAACCAGATGGAACAAGACTGAACGCGTCACCGTAGGTCCCGTTTCTAGTGGCATTGTCACTTCGGGCTGACAAACAGGAACACGTTACTGAAAATGCCGTTTTACAGTCGCATTGTCACTTCGGCTGACAAATTCCAGGGACGCGGCGGGTTCAGCTCCGTTGGGTCATTTCGGGCTACAGCAAAACGTTTGCAGGTCTGACGTTTTTATAGTAATTAGAACACGTCTACTTCTCTGCCGTTTTTAAGTGAACTAAGACGGTACTGTAACTGACGCGTGCTTTGCAAACTGTCCACGTTATTCATGATGATGTTTTGATAAACGTTGAATTTCCTGCGGCGTCCAAAAACGGTTTCTGACACACCGCGTTGCCATGCATTAGAATGGCAAATTTGACCATGAGCTTAGATCCGTCAAACATTTTAATTTAAGAACCAAATAGGTCAAAAGGCCCATTTTATGACAAAAATTTTACTTAAACATCAGGCAACGGTATTTTTTAGGCGTGTCATAATTCGTTATCATTGATACCAATTTCGTGGCCAATAATTTTATGACACATGGACATATTGCAAATCAAATTTGGTACCACTTGTAGCAATATGATAAAAAGTACTGTTCAATAGCATTTGGATAAAAATTTTTGTCAAAAGATGACATTTTGATCACAGTTTCAAAAATGAAAATGCAGAAGATTATTTATTCTTCATGTATTTTGGTCACTGTTCCCACATTTTATCAGTCATGGTAGATTATTTATTCTTTACGTATTTTGTTCATTGTTCCCACATTTTATCAGTTATGGTAGATTATTTATGGGTTTTATTAGTGTTATGTAACATAATGTAAGTGTTGTTTCCAACTCTCACATCAAAAGGGAGAGAGAAAGTGGAATGATGAAAGAGAAAGGAAAACATGTGGACCCCACCTCTTTAATGTGTGTGTAGGAAAGTGAAGTTGTATTATGTTAAATGATAAAGATAAAACCCATTATTTATTCTTTACGTAAAGCTTACTTTTGATAAACTTCAGTTGGAGTTTATGGAGAAAAGAAAAATGAAAATGAAACTTTATTTTGATATAGTCAGCTTGTAGTTGCATGAAGATTGAAGAGTGTTTATGGGCTAATACGCTCGCTCAAACAACTGTTTTATGTTTTTAACAGGAAAAAATGCGGAAGTAGTTGAGGTGAAGGGTTCAGTATCCGAATTCAAAGTTGACTGATAATCTGATATAACTGTTGTTTCCTTTTATTTTGTTAAGCTTATTCATTCTGTCCATGAGTTAAAATCAAACTGCATAAAGATAATTTAAGTTGCTTCTTCTTCTTCTTTTTCCCGTTCTTTCATAGATTCACTACGCTATTCATTTACCAAATCAACTTCCCAAGTAGCTAAGGACCGTAGCTTTGAGGATGTTCATGCTAAATGGCACACTGGCTTTAGAAATTGAAAATGTAAATATGTGATATTCTTCCTAATATCAATTGCATGATAAGGAGATTATTTAAAGTGAACCGGGAACACCATTTTGAGGTGGTCCCTTAATGTAAATAGAAGGGTAAAATGGAAAAAGTGGGAAATTAATAGGGGTAAAAAAGGAAAGAGAAAATTAATATTGTGAGAGGGAGCACCAAAAGATTCAGTGATCCCGGAGCATATTAAATTTTTCTCATGATAAGATATGCACAATGCACATGCGGATGGAAATTATAAATTGTATTATTTTGAGTGTATTTATAAAAAAATTACACATATTTGTCATCCGACAGTATTAATTTGTAGAAAATAAAAATATAGAAAAATGCTAACAATTACAATAGTACACGATGTGGTTTACAAATATAGAAAAATGCTTAAAGAATTGATTGTTCATAACTTGTACAGTTGAATGCATAAATAATCAGTACGGTACAACAGTGATTTTTCATTAATTTAGATTTTGGTTTTTATGGCATTTTTTTGGTTTGTTTCTCTATGTTTTTACTTGTTTTTTTTTTCTCTCTTACTATTAAGCATTAATTCTTATTCTTTTCAGTTATTTGAGTTTTAGTTCTTGTAGTTTACATTCATTAAACGTAAATAGTTTTATTTTCCTGGAGGATTGGTTCATATAACTTGATTTATTATTATATTAATTCGTATAAGACCAAAACCTTAATGATATGAAATTATAAAGATTGAAATTAAAAAAAAAATTATAAAAGACCAAAATCTGAAAACACAGTAACTATATAGGCCAAATCTATCTTTCTTAGACCAATAAATATTAATATAAAGTGCATTTTAGGTCTGTATATGAATGAATTTTAGATTTTATTGTTTTACAGTTGACAAGCTAAATCTAGCTCCACCTCCCACATGAGTTATTCTTCTGTGTCAATCAGTGCCCATTGGATTAATAAAATTTAGTTCCTTCTGAAGTAAATATTAAAAATTCATGTGGGTCAGCCTAATTTGTTCTTTGGGCCTAGTTTTGGTTTTGCAATTACATTTCACACCATTCTCATTTTCCAAGGGTTTCATAAATGGACATTCAACTTATATTGCTTTGATTAGGCGCTCCCTACCATGCGCTATTCACGTGCTATCTTCGAGGTTATGTTATGGATACAATCATATATGGGTTTTATAATTCTCATTCAACATGTGAATTAAAATTTTTCTACACACCTTTCGATTTCTGTGTTAACGTGAGTCCTACAAACATATGAGCCCACATGCTTTTTATCTCTACAACATGAAATTTTAATTCTCGTTCAACATGAGAATTATAAAATCCATCACATATTTACATATTATCATGGTGCGAGAAAGTATTTATTAAAAACTAAGCATTTATTGAACATAAGTAACATTAAACATTATACTATGCATAAGATTGGATGGGTAGAAGTATTTCTTGAACATTTGAGCTTATCCTATATGGAACTCCTAAGTAACATTATACATTAATTCCATAAAGTAGCATATATAAACTACATTAATTTCTTGTTTCTTTGTAAGCATTAAAACACCTTGTTGCATTCTGTAGCAAGGTTCAAGACTTTGGCCAAAGAAAAGTACCCATGGCAAACTCTCTTTTGTAGGCCAAATCACCATGTGTAGGCAACCCATATTCCTTGAGGAGCCGGTCAAGCTTCCACTCGGGCATGTCCTGGTAGTCTTTCTGAGTGTATCTTGGGTAGTGTAGAGGCATTTGAAAGAAGCTAAAGCTATCTTTTTTGGGGCTTTCCATCCCTCTCTTTTCTCAATATTAGCTATTCTTTCTTACACTGTTTGAAGTTTCTACTCGTGCTTTGCAAATTTGTAATGCTTTGAGGAAGATATAATATATATATACATTTAGAGTGTCATTAAGTTGATGCGAGGCTCTGTTGGCATGAAGTTTGTCACATGAATGGGTTGGTGTACCTTCTCTCACGCTTTTAGTGGCTCCACTGCTTCATTTCATGTGTGCGTCCTGAGAAATTAATTAGCCCATAGTTGCATTTACCTAGTGAAGATTTCCTATACTCTAGTACAATTTAGGGTTGTGTTTCGTAATTTTAATGATTAGAAATAATATAATTTATATATACATTTATATAAAAATTATATTCATGTATTTTATATTTTTTGCTCTAGCATTCATATAATATTATATGTAAATGAATTATATAATGGGGGAGAAAGATTAAACCGATCAATATTATTATAGTTATAACAAAGTCAACTATTGAGACTTTAACAAATTTTATAATTCACTTCGACCTACGATGGAGTGTCAATTCACTCTAAACTTTAGCCATAATTTTTATGGGATCTATTTATGATTGATGACGGAAACATCCAACGGTTCCAACTGAATGGGCCCCTGATACTTCAATATAAACCATGCTTCTATTCTTGATAAACGACGCTGAAATAGTTACACATCGCGCGTTATAATGGGTCCGACCACAGACAATTATTAGCAAGCCATTCCTAAGTTCCTAACTGAATGCTCCGTTTTCCAAATCGGAGGACCCGGCCCGTACTATTATTAATGTGAGGCTTTTCAAGACACGTGATCATGGCTGGCCCTTTCACAATTACGACGCGTCTCTGGAGGGCCCAATTTTGTAGCAAATGTAGCTTGCTTAAGGCCCAAATGTTAAAATTTTGGAATTGTGCCACAAAAATGAAGCTGTTAGTTAAAAGAAGTTTGAAAGAAGGGAAAGCTATCAGTGCAATGCTGGCCCCTACAGCTGCTTTCGGTTACCCCACAATTTTTTTCTTTCTGACATTTTGACATTGAAATAAATTATTATTTGACAATGAGCCTTTAGCAGTTATGGAGCTTCTAATATAGGAAAAAATTATATTTACAAACTTTTTTTCTTACAAACTATATTAAATATGACTGGTCAGACTTTAATCAAGAATGGAATGACTGGTCAGACATAGTATAGTTTGTAAAGAAAAAATTTATAAATATAATTTTGTCCTCTAATATAATATTCATGTACTAGGAAATTAATGGCCTTTAATTCTTAATATAATGATATAACTATACCGTACTGTGTATAGCAGTGATATATAGTACCTTTTTTTTTTGTTTAAAAAAGATATATAGCACTTTCATACTATATAAGATTTTTTATTTTTTATTTTTTGTGGGGGGAGGTAGGTAATGATAGAAACCCATTTTCACTCCTATTGGTACCAAATAGGTCAATTAATAAATGAAGTTATATATGATCTTGTCATTAAAACAAAACATAATGATAGAGATTATATCAATTACTAGTGAGCTGTGGTTGTATCGTACATCATAATTGCTGTCATCCAAAGCCCCGTTAAGCATGTCGATTCATAATTCTATTAGTCGAGGCAATATGCAATATTAGTTTTTTAAGTGTTAACTTCAATTTTGAAGCAGACTCTACCAAGACAGGTTGATTTTCCGAGCTTGGAAAATATGCATGCAAAGAACATATCTTGTGGTGCTCGTTAGGGATGTGTATGGGTCAAATCAAATCGGATTTTTTGAAAAACCGAACCGAATTGGTTTAAATGGTTCGGTTCGAAAGTAGTTCGGTTCGGTCCAAAATTGGTTCGGTTCAGAAGTGGTTCGGTTCAGTTCGAAAGTAGTTCGGTTCGGAACCGGTTCGGAAGTGGTTCGGAACCTGTTCGGGTCGACCCTCTTTTGAAAAGAAAAAAATTTAAAAATTTAAAAAATAAAGTTATAAAAAATAATTTGGTTTGGTTTGAAAATGGTTCGGTTCGGTTCGGAAATGGTTCGGTTCTTAAACCGGTTCGGTTCATGAACCGGTTCTTTAAAATCGGTTATTTTATGGAGTGGTTCGGTTCGGTTCATGGTTCGACCCACTTTTTTGGTTATTTTGCACACCCATAATGCTCGTCACACTGCTTTAATAACAGGTATACCATACTATATATACAGACCTGCTTATTTCATTTTCGTAGCTTCCTAAGACAGAGCTAGGCTTCCACTATTGAAGTCAGTTTTACACATCTCTAAACACAATAAAATTGAATACCTGTTTGATGTCTCATTGTCTCTGAAGTCCATCCCTTTTCTATCAACGGAATCTAGAAGCTGCTGTAGATCAAGTACTGAACAGTGAGCACATACAATTTTCCCATTTGATGTTTTATAATTTTTAATTTTTAATTAATGTATTTTTCTTCAAGTTTAGTTGAATAATCTGTTGCCAAGACAACTGGACAGAAAATTGTGGAAAAATAATAATTTTTTATATATTTATTTTGGCTAAAATGTCGGAGTCTGGTGCTACTGTGAAATGGTGTTGAGGTGAAAATATTATTTAATTGTATGAAGTCCACAATGACAATGGTGCTAGTCAAACTGAACAATCTTTGGAGTGGGTTAGTGGTTAAACATAGTCTCTGTTGTAGCCTAAGCGCACCTGATCCAAAACTTTCTATCATAGTGTAACTGAATAAGATTGCTTGCTGAACTTCAAATTCATATAGTAAATAACTGTTTTTACTTTCGCAGTAATCACATGGGACGTCAAATGCTTTGCTCATTGATGTGTATTTTTTATTTTATTGGCAATATAAAACACATGGAAATTCACATGTCTATTATTAATTATTAGATTCTCATTAGTTCTCTTTCTTTTGTTTCTGTACTTCAAGTGGGTGGAAAAGTTTTCTGTTGGGGATGGAACAAATATGGACAGGTGCTTATATCACACAGCTGTTTTCATATGTATCTCCTTTCCTTTTTATTTCTCGTTTTAAACAATGAACATTATTAGAATTCCTTTCTGACCCCTGTGTGTATTTTAAGTGATGTGTAAAGAAGTGTTGTGTATTAGTAGCATTCTTCATGTGGAATCATACTGTTGTAAGTAGTAATTTCTGGGTGTGGCAGTTGGGCCTTGGGGATGTGATTGACCGTAACATTCCTTCTGAAGTCACCATTGAAGGTTGTGTCCCTCAAAGTATTGCTTGTGGTTGGTGAATAAATCTTTCGTACTACTCTTATACCAAAGATTCAGTGCATCCCACCAATAAAAGTATTACATGTCAGTGAATTTTATTTTATTTTTGTCATATTTTTTCTCTCTACTGTGTAGTGTTCTCATTGATGAGATGTACTGAATTTTGATACAACAATAGTACCAAAGATTTATTCGTGGTTGGTGGCATACTCTTGTTCTAATTTTGTTAGTTAGCAGTTCTTTTGATAGGTAAATAAATTGTAAGTCATGTATCTGTACATATGCCTGAAACATGTTTTTTTTTTCTTCAGGTCAGTCGGTATTCCTTTGATTAATATCACTATTATCTTATATATTTATTAACAACTGTTCTCAATGCACCATTATTCAGTTCATGCATGAAAACAATTGTCATCATACCCTCTCTCTCCATCGTTACTACTGGGTGAAATAATTGCTGTAATATGAGCTAATGTCTCCTCATCAACTTAATATATAGCTGCTGCTAATATACTCGATATTTCAGCGGCCTTCATCCACACATTCGGCTACAGTATGATGTTATGATAGCTTGGGATGGCCGAAATTACAGACCCTTACTGCAAATGACAAACAATGAGCTGCTCCTACTACTTGTGGGTCTTTCTTTTTGATGAATATGGACATTAATTAATTTCTTTGGGCTGCTTCCACTACTTGTTTGGAATGTTTTGGCCAGTTAATATAAAATTTAACAAATTTCAAAATTATAATAAGGACACGCACACACACATGTGCGGTATCAGTCAGTATCTTATATTCTCTAATTTGGTAAATAACAAAGTAAATGACGAGAAGATAATATACGACAAAATTAAATGTTTCATCATCATAGTTCAAATGTTCAATAGAGGACATTATGTGGTCTTTGGGTAAATTCTGAAGTCCAAATAAAAATTATAAAAGAATCGCTAGAAGGAGGGCTTGAACCTCCGACCTTGTGGTTAACAGCCACACGCTCTAGCCAACTGAGCTATTCCAGCTAGTTGGCCTATGACAGCCCACAAAACATAATAATAATAAAAGTATGTATTTTTACTTCAAATCTTTTACTTTTAATCCAGTTAAATAAAAAATTATTTTACTATGTTATATTTAATAATATTTTTAATTAATGAGACCAAAACCGATTACAAGTTTTAGAAAGACGATCTCAATCGTTAGAATTATTTTATTTACAGTTAGAAAAATGATCTTAAGCAAAATACAAAAAAAAAGAAGAGTATTTGACCCTTTCAAATACAAACTGCAGGACTGCGGGCGAGTGAAATTATGATATCAGAGTGGCCGATTTTATAGTAATCCATTTGAGTGCAACAAAAACTTAAAAAGGCATTTTCAAAAAAAACAAAAAACTTAAAAAGGAAAAAAAAAAAAGACATAATTCAACTATTGTTACAAATAACTTTTTCAATGTATCAAAAAATAATAATAATACTTTTTCATGCTATTTATAGTTTCTCTTTAATTTATCGAACATTGGCCATTTCATAATTTTATGCGAAGAACAAGGCATGATGGTGTTTTCGATTGGGAAAATCGAACTTAGCACATGTGTTTTCGATTGAATTTTTTAAACTAAGCTAACAAGATTTTACACTTACAACAGTAATAGAACTCAAAGAGAAAATGAGAAAAATGAGAGAAAGAAAACTAAAAGACTCTTTTTGTTATTCATCCAAAAGTAAAGTACATATATTCAGTCTATCCAAGCTAACGTCAGAAACAACATTGAAAAATAGAATTAAAGCAATTAAACTAGTTCTAAAGTAACTAACCGTTACACTAGTTACAAGGTAATTGACTATTAAAAATAAAACTCCCCCTCAAGATGGAGTGTGTATATCAATCACAGCCATCTTGGACAGAAGTGAAAACAAGGATGAAAATGGCAGTGGCTTGGTGAACACATCAGCCAATTGATGTTGAGAACGAATGGGCATTAATCGAATAAGACCAGAGGATACTTTATCACGGACAAAATGACAATCTATTTCAATATGCTTTGTTCGTTCATGGAAGATTGGATTAGAAGCAATGTGGACTGCTGCTTGATTATCACAAAACATTAGAGCCGAAGGTGGACTACAAACATTAAGGTCCTGCAACAACTGTGACAGCCAATGAAGTTCTGCAGCAGTGGAAGCCATTGCTCTATATTCAGATTCAGCTGAAGATCTAGAGATAGTTGTTTGTTTCTTGGACTTCCAAGATATCAATGAATCCCCAAGAAAAACGCAAAAACCAGTTACCGACTTTCTTGAATCCGGACATGCAAGAAAATGAGAAAAATGAGAGAAAGAAAACTAAAAGACTCTTTTTGTTATTCATCCAAAAGTAAAGTACATATATCCGGTCTATCCAAGCTAACGTCAGAAACAACATTGAAAAATAGAATTAAAGCAATTAAACTAGTTCTAAAGTAACTAACCGTTACAAGGTAACTGACTATTAAAAATAAAACAAGACAGCCAATATTTTCTTCCAAATTTCTTGATCACGAAGTGCTATAAATTATTCATTACACAGATAACATATACTTACGTGGGATGAAGTTTAAGTTGATGGTTTGTTTCCAAAACATTGCTTCTTTTAACATAATTTTTACAATTTTAATTAGGGATAGGTTATTTACCTACAATTTTTTCTGCATGACTTTGTCTATCACTCTTCAATACTGTTAGATTATAATTTCAACTATATTTTTCATTTCTCTCTCCTATTGAGATTCTGACCTAACGATGTTGGGTGGTAGACAAAGGTAGGCAAAAAAAATTGTAAATAGAATAACATATTCCTTTTAATTAACATCAAATTTTAGGGCATGGTGTTTGCCTATTTGACTTGCTTCTTGTTATATTTGGACTTCTAAACATTTGATACCTTGGTAATTGTTATCCCTACTTGCTTATGCATATGTTTAGTATCATCACGCCCTTTCTATTGCTGACTTTTTTTAGTCTGCATGCATGTTAAGCACAAATCTCTAATATCGTGGATTGCACTGATCATAGCCTTTTGCAGATCGCTTATGCACAAAAATCATTTAAAACGGTTTGCTCAAAGTGCAAACATAGCATTTCCCATGGATCAAAACTATCAATGAGGGACGTCACATGCTCCAAGGATTAGCTAGGTCAACGGTTTATGTTGACTTCACATCCCTTTGCAATATATATATATATATATATATAGATAGATAAGGGTAAACATTTCTCAAGCAGCTTGAGATAAGTTTATCTCCAGTTAGTCCCAAAACTACGTCGTTTTAATTAATAAAGGGTATTTATGTAATTTTAGGTGAATTAATGAAGGGTGTTTCAGTAAAATGTATATATAAAAATAAATAAAATTACAATAACACTCTTCATTAATTCATCTAGAATTACATAAACACCCTTCATTAATCAAAACGACGTAGTTTTGGGGCTAGCTGGAGATAAATTTATCTCAAGTTATTTGAGAAATATTTTTCCCATATATATATATATATATATATATATATATATATATATATATATATATATATTGTAGATCCATTTGCTATAAATTTCGCTATCCTCTTTTAAGTTATCACATGTTTTCCATTAATAGCATACAATCTTATGTATTGGTGAGTTTTAAACAATCAATTAAATTCTGAGAGTCAGAGAATATGCTCTCGGACCTATATTTCTGGTGATTTAACAATTTCACATTCAATGGCTTCAATAAGGCTGTCTTAGACAATTAATTGGACTTTCCTTATCA
Source organism: Gastrolobium villosum (assembly GCA_032173675.1). Taxonomy (NCBI): domain Eukaryota; kingdom Viridiplantae; phylum Streptophyta; class Magnoliopsida; order Fabales; family Fabaceae; genus Gastrolobium; species Gastrolobium villosum. The sequence goes on from JAVKPL010003275.1 coordinate 16,085, forward strand.
TACTGCCATTCGAAAGTGATATGATGTAAACTTGAAACAAAATTGCGGTTCCGATTTCCAATTGATCGGCAACTAAGAACAAACACACATAGACATATATATGAGGCATTATCAATTTGTAAATGCCAAAAAAAAAATCAAATTGTAAATGCCATAAAAATTTCGATCCCCAAATTAATTGGCATGAATACTAATGCTCCACCTTCCAGTCAACGCTGATAGAACTTTTTATGGTATATTCTCAGCATTAGGACATAACCTTGCATTCTATGTAGCACCGATACCGACACGGGACACGTGACACGATACGACACGACACTCTGATACGTTAATTCTAAAAAATGTTAGATTTCGACACGTTAGGACACGTTTTGATATTAAATAATATTTTTAATTTATATAGTGTATATTACATTTAATATTCAATAATTTAACAAAAAATTAAAACTAAACTTATAATATTCATCAATTTTGCAAAGAAACATAAGATATCTCATATATTATATTAAACTCAATAAAATGGTAATCATAATCCAAAGAATCTAATAGTTGGAACTAAAAACTCAACGTAACGCAACCTTTGAACTTTTTTTGAATTTCTATAATGCGTATTGGAGTGTCGGGGAGTGTCGGAGTGTCGGAGAGTGTCGGACACGACACGTCAAGATTTTTGAAGTGTCGGTGCTTCCTAGCTTGCATTCATGCTCATTTTCTTACAGTAGCTGGCCTCTTAAATCTTAATCAAAATCAAGTAGGTGAAGTAGCCAATATCATAATGGCTTTTGTTGCACAGTGCCGGTCAAAGATTCAAAACCTTTTTTATATATATATTTATAATCAAGAAAAATAATCATGAAAGTAAGCGTTCATAATGTTTCGATTACATTATATGGTTTTTTATGTCATCACATTCAAATTCAACAATATATAAAAGGAATATAAGATTGTATATACGTGATCTATAACACCCAATCATTTTCTAAACACATGATATGCAATATTTATGTGCTATTGATTAATTCATAACGTAGGAGCTACATAACATCAAGCAATTGGGTTGTCTTTTTCAGTAAGCACTGAATTCATTGCTGGCATACCCCAACTCACTCAAATGAAGTAATTATAATTGGAATGAAAACCATTGACACATGAATTGGAGTGAGTCGAGGGCTCTGTAACCGAAGGATTTTAATAATAGATGACAGCTTATCTACGCCATGTGAAGGTTGGAGGCTATAAATGTTCCCACAAAAAATCCGAAATCACAAGGGTTAATTATGCAGCAGAATTTACCCACACGCGTCTAATTAAATTGCTCAAATAACGATGAGATTGAAATTTTATAATCAGATTTTTTTAGTTCTAATATCATCATTTAATGGTGAGTAGTTTTGGTATTTTAAATAGATAATAATAATTATTTTTTATTTTGATATGGTAAATTATTTCCTTTTTGGATTAAAATAAAAGAATTTTACAAACTAAGCCTGCTATCATTTTTGATTGGTGTTGATACAGCTCGTAATCCATCAGGTCTTGTTTTAAGCCAGCGTAAGTATGCTTTAGAAATTTTGTCTGATACATGGATGTGAGGCTCTGAGCTATCCGAGTTGCCTATAGAACAAAATCACTATCTTGCCTTGGCTACTGGGAATTTTTTTTTTTCAGATCCTGCTCGGTATCATCATATTATTGGTAAACTTGTATATTTAACACCCTAATATTACTTATGCGGTGCATATTTTGTCTTAATTTTTGCTTGAGCCAAAGGAGGAACACTTGTTGTTCAATGCTTGTTGCATTATATAAAACTTAATCCCAGGCAGGGTTTATTTCTTCGTTCTAATTGTGATCTCCAATTTTATGTTTATTGTGATTCCAATTGGGTTAGTTATTCAGTGACGCGCTGCTCTCTTACGGGATATTTTGTGACTCCTATTTGTCTTCTATCTCTTAATAAACAAAGAAACAAGTCATGGTCTCTCGTTCTTCAACTGAAGCGGAATATAGGGCTTTGGTTGCTGCTATTTCTGGAGTTCTTTGGCTCAAATCATTTCTATGTTCCTTGGGATTTGATCATTCCTAGCCAGTTAAACTTTAATCTGACAACCAGATTGCTTTCTGTGTAGTAGTTAATCCAATCTTTGCACGAAACAGATTAAAATTGATTGTCATTTCATCAGAGATCACATAGTGGCGCGAGATATAGTTACTGCTCACGTTCGCACCAACAACCTGCTGACATTTTACTAAAGCACTAGGCCACAATTCATATCAAAGTGTTTTATCCAGGTTGGACATTTTGAATTCGTATCCTCCAACTTGAGGAAGAGTATTAGAGGAACAAACGCTGTTTTGGAAATAGTTTGGATTTAATGTATAGATTACAATTAACCGTTAGTTTTGTCAGCATAGGATTATAATTAGTCATCAACATAATTATCATATTAATATTCTCCATTGAATATAATTAATTATTAGTATAATTATAGGATTAGAATTAGTTGTCAGCATAAATTCAAAATTTAAATTATAAATCTTTCCTATTATATTCCTCTTCTATTTAAGAGTTATGTTGGCACAACAATGAAATAAGGTCGTATTCTTATCAATTTTATTAAAAAGCATAGAGAAAATTTGGAGCACATTGTTACAATTTTAGAAAACAAATCATGGGAATGAAAGTGAGTAAATTTTTTAAAAAAAAAATTAAATTTTTAATAAAAAATACTAGATTATATTTTTCTCTATTTTAAAATTACACAATTATATATTCTTTAAAAAGATATATATTTTTTCCAAATAATAATAATAATAAATACAAACTGTGAAAAACTCATAGGGAAATTAAATACAACATACATCTAAATATTTAAAAATGAAATTAAATATAAGGGAAAAGAAAATTTGGAGCACATTGTACAACCTTTTACCCGTTTTTAGTAAATAATAATAATAATAAATATAAAGTGTGAAAAACTGACACGGACATTAGATACTACATACATCACATTGTTACAACTTTTTACCCATCATTTTTAGTAAAAGTTAAGAATAATAAATACAGAGGGTAAAAAACTCGCAGAAAATTAAATACTACATATATCTAAATATTTAAAAAGAAAATTAAATAAAAGGGAAAAATATATTGAAGCAGATTATTACAACCAAGATTATTATCCCCAATCAGTGAAAAGTACAACCAGGGAGTTGAAGAAGTTTCAAATGT
>JAVKPL010003276.1:0-19369 GCA_032173675.1 Gastrolobium villosum
GAACACAAAAAGGGGAACAAGCCCCAGTACCAAGAGGTTACCTTTCTTTTTCCTTCCACTGAGCTCCGCAGAACTCCACTTACAACTTGATTCACAGGGAACGCCTACACAGAGGACCATTCCACACACTTAGAACTTTGAATCCACTCATGAATTTCAACATATCATGTGTAAACCACATCACTTACCTCAATCCACTTGATTCAAAACCAAGGGCAATTCACTGTTTCACTGTTCCAAGTTTATATCCACGTACGGCAACCTATACAACCATGCATAGCCGTCAGTTTACGTCAAATTACGACAAAACGTAAAAACACCAAAATCCCCCTTTTTCCCACTTGGTGGTTCAGCCATATTAGTGTTATTTAGGGATTTATTTTTCTAAATTTTCTTTCTCATTTTATTACACTTCAATAGGTTGCCAAAAGGCTAATTCAATCGTCGTTTCTCCGTTTTACGTCTTTTACGCATCGTTTGCTAAATCTTTCACTCTAGGCTCTTTTATGCCAAATGACACCACTCATTATTTTTCATTGATTCTTCCACTTTACAATCACAACACAACCCATCTAATTACCATTTAAAGCATGAAACATCATCCATGCAATTTACACAATATCATTTTACCTCTTTTTGCCTAAAGGCCGATTTGCTCACTAATTCACATCCAAGGAATTTCCATCAACTTTAACCACTCCACACCTCATATCATCCTATTATATCATCATACAATCATACAACAACTCACCAATACACTCCCATCACATTTTCAAAATTCAAAGTCTTGACACCCAAAATTTCACTAAGTTAAAAATCAACTTTTTTCCTCAATAATTTTTATTGCATTTCTAGCTTTAATGCATCATTCTAAGACATTATCATCTAATAGACATTTTCCATTTGAGCTCTCTAACACAACATATCACAAAATCCCTCTTTAGGGTCCATAATCAAAACTCAAAAACCAACCAATGAAATGTTGAAATAACTCACCCAAATGCACGGTATATGGCTCCACCTAAGCATACTCCACCATTGGAGCATGAAAAAGCTTCATGAACATCAAAAATCCTCACAAAACCGCAACTTAAATGGGGCTAGATCTCCTCACACACTCACTTTCAAGGCTAAACAAGGCTACCAATGGATTCAGAAGGTGTTTTCCATCAAATTTCAACACAAGAATCACTTGATTTGGTGTTAAAATGACTAAGTTATGATGAAATGAAAATTTGAAGCAAAGATGTGTTTTTTTCATGAAGGGCTGCGGGTTTGCAAGGGGAGAGGGAAAGAAGATGATGATGAATAGTACAAATGACATGTGTCTTAAGTGGTTTAAGTGGGGTGGGTCCCACCGCCACCTCACGCGATTTAAAATTCATCCGAATTTCTCTCCGATTTCACTAAACGTCCACAATTTCAAAACTTATTTAGAAACTCTAATTTTTAACATTGACCATTGTCCCTTAATTACACTTGATCATATGAATCCGGAGTTTTCCGGTCATTCGAAGAAAACACTGTTTTACGCTATTGCGCGCGCTGTTGGCACGCTTCCCCAAACAGACTTAATTCCGTCAAAATTTATCAAAATTCATATTTCCTAACTCTATAAACCATTTATAACTCATATTTGAAACCTAGAGCTCAAAATTCCACTGGCACGTTTTACGGTGCAATCTGACTGCGGTATTTTTACCCGCTAAAAACACTATTCACTGATTTTTCTGAAACTTGCCTATCCACTCAATTTTTCGTTCTGAATCCATTTCCAGGCTTATTTTTATCATCTGAGACCTCCTGCTCAATTTTTTTACCTTCCTAGGGTTGCGTGTTGGCTAATTACCGTTTTGCCCTTTCTTTGTATTTTGGCCTAATCTTTGGGATTTTCACTAATCCATCACTTAATTTCTCACTTAACACTTTAATTATTTAATTTAGATTTGTGAGGTGTTATATTTTTCGACGGAAAATGGATTCCATCGAAGATTTTTGACGAAAAATGTATTCCGTCGAAAATGGATGAATTAAATTAATGCAAAAGAAATTTATTTTGTGAAGTTTTTCGACGGAAAATGAATTCCTTCGAAAATGGATGAATAAAATAAATGCAAAAAAAATTAATTTTGTGAAGTTTTTTTTTACGGAAAACGGATTCAAATTGATTTTATGATGTTTTCGACAAAAAAAGGATTCCGTCGAAGATTTTTGACGAAAAATGGATTCCGTCGAAAACGGATGAATAAAATAAATGCAAAAGAAATTTATTTTGTGAAGTTTTTCGACGGAAAATGAATTCCGTCGAAAATGGATGAATAAAATAAATGCAAAAGAAATTAATTTTGTGAAGTTTTTTTGACGGAAAATGAATTCCGTCGAAAATGGATGAATAAAATAAAGGCAAAAGAAATTGATATTGTGAAATTTTTTGATGGAAAACGGATTCCGTCGAAAATGGATGAATAAAATAAATGCAAAAGAAATTGATATTGTGAAGTTTTTTGATGGAAAACGGATTCCGTCGAAAATGGATGAATAAAATAGATGCAAAAGAAATTGATTTTGTGAAGTTTTTCGACGGAAAATGGATTCCGTCGAAGATTTTGGACGGAAAATGAATTCCGTCGAAAATGGATGAATAAAATAAATGCAAAAGAAATTGATTTTGTGAAGTTTTTCGACGGAAAACGGATTCCGTAGAAGATTCTTGACAGAAAATGGATTCCGTCGAAGTTTTTTGACGGAAAATTAATTCCATCGAAAATGGATGAATAAAATAAATGCAAAAGAAATTGATTTTGTGTTGTTTTTCGAAGGAAAATGGATTCCGTTGAAGTCGGATGAATAAAATAAATGGAAAAGAAATTGATTTTGTGAAGTTTTTCGACGAAAAAACGAAATCAGTTGAAGATTTTGGACGGAAAACGAATTCCGTCGAAAATGGATGAATAAAATAAATGCAAAAGAAATTAATTTTGTTAAGTTTTTTTGACGGAAAACGGATTCCGTCGAAAATGGATGATTAAAATAAATGCAAAAGAAATTGAATTTATGAAGTTTTTCGACGAAAAATGGATTCCGTCGAAGATTTTTTACGCAAAATGTATTCCGTCGAAAACGGATGAATAAAATAAATGCAAAAGAAATTGATTTTGTGAAGTTTTTCGATGGAAAACAAATTCCGTCGAAATCTGATGAAAAAAATAAATGCAAAAGAAATTGATTCCGTGAAGTTTTTTGACGGAAAATGAATTCCATCGAAGATTTTGGACGGAAAATGAATTTCGTCGAAAATGGATGAATAAAATAAATGCAAAAGAAATTGATTTTGTGAAGTTTTTCGACGGAAAATGGATTCCGTAGAAGATTCTTGACAAAAAACGGATTCCGTAGAAGATTTTTGACGGAAAATTAATTCCATCGAAAATGGATGAATAAAATAAATGCAAAAGAAATTGATTATGTGAAGTTTTTCGACGGAAAATGGATTCCGTCGAAGATTTTTGACGGAAAATGAATTCCGTCGAAAATGGAGAATAAAATAAATGCAAAAGTAATTGATTTTGTAAGTTTTTCGACGGAAAATGGATTTCGTCGAAAATTGATGAATTAAATTAATGCAAAAGATATTTATTTTGTGAAGTTTTTCGACGGAAAATGATTTCCGTCGAAAATGGATGAATAAAATAAATGCAAAAGAATTTAATTTTGTGAAGTTTTTTTGACGGAAAATGAATTCCGTCGAAAATGGATGAATAAAATAAATGCAAAAGAAATTGATATTGTGAAATTTTTTGATGGAAAACGGATTCCGTCGAAAATGGATGAATAAAATAAATGCAAAAGAAATTAATGTTATGAATTTTTTCGACGGAAAACAAATTCCATCGAACACGGATTAATAAAATAAATGCAAAAGAAATAGGTTTTGTGAAGTTTTTCGAAGGATAATGAATTCCGTCGAAAATGGATGAATAAAATAAATGCAAAAGAAATTAATTTTGTGAAGTTTTTTTTACGTAAAACGGATTCCGTCGAAAATGGATGAATAAAATAAACGCTCAAGAAATTGATATTGTGAATTTTTTTCATGGAAAACGGATTTCGTCGAAAATGGATGAATAAAATAAATGCAAAAGAAATTGATTTTACAAAGTTTTTCGACGAAAAATGGATTTCGTCGAAGATTTTGACGAAAAATGTATTCCGTCGAAAACGGATGAATAAAATAAATGCAAAAGAAATTGATTTTGTGAAGTTTTTCGAAGGAAAACAAATTCCTTCGAAAACGGATGAATAAAATAAATGCAAAAAGAAATTGATTTTGTGATGTTTTTCGACGGATAATGGATTCCGTCGAAGATTTTTGACAGAAAATGAATTCCGTCAAAAACGGATGAATAAGATAAATGGAAAAGAAATTCATTTTGTTAAGTTTTTTGACGGAAAACGGATTCCATCGAAAACGGATGAATAAAATAAATGCAAAAGAAATTTATTTTGTGTTGTTTTTCGAAGGAAAACGGATTCCGTTGAAAACAAATGAATAAAATAAATGGAAAAGAAATTGATTTTGTAAAGTTTTTCGACGAAAAAGGAAATCAGTCGAAGATTTTTGACAGAAAACGAATTTCGTCGAAAATGGATGAATTAAATTAATGCAAAAGAAATTTATTTTGTGAAGTTTTTCGACGGAAAACGGATTCCGTAGAAGATTCTTGACAGAAAATGGATTTCGTCGAAGATTTTTGATGGAGAATGAATTCCATCGAAAATGGATGAATAAAATAAATGCAAAAGAAATTGATTTTGTCAAGTTTTTCGACGGAAAATGGTTTCCGTCGAAAATTAATGAATAAAATAAATGTAAAAGAAATTGATTTTGTAAGTTTTTCGATGGAAAATGGATTCCGTCGAAGATTTTTGACGAAAAATGTATTCTGTCGAAAATGGATGAATTAAATTAATGCAAAAGAAATTTATTTTGTGAAGTTTTTCGACGGAAAACGGATTCCGTAGATGATTCTTGACAGAAAATGGATTCCGTCGAAGATTTTTGACAGAAAATGAATTCCGTCGAAAATGGATGAATAAAATAAATGCAAAAGAAATTGATTTTGTGAAGTTTTTGATAGAAAACGGATTCCGTCGAAAATGGATGAATAAAATAAATGCAAAAGAAATTGATTTTGTAAGTTTTTCGATGGAAAATGGATTCCGTCGAAGATTTTTGACGAAAAATGTATTCTGTCGAAAATGGTGAATTAAATTAATGCAAAAGAAATTTATTTTGTGAATTTTTTCGACGGAAAACGAATTCCGTCGAAAATGGTTGAATAAAATAAATGCAAAAGAAATTGATATTGTGAATTTTTTTGATGGAAAACGGATTCCGTCGAAAATGGATGAATAAAATAAATGCAAAAGAAATTGATTTTATGAAGTTTTTCGACGGAAAACAAATTCCATCGAAAACGGATGAATAAAATAAATGCAAAAGAAATTGGTTTTGTGAAGTTTTTCGACGGAAAATGAATTCCGTCGAAAATGGATGAATAAAATAAATGCAAAAGAAATTGATATTGTGAAGTTTTTTGATGGAAAACGGATTCCGTCGAAAATGGATGAATAAAATAGATGCAAAAGAAATTGATTTTGTGAAGTTTTTCGACGGAAAATGGATTCCGTCGAAGATTTTGGACGGAAAATGAATTCCGTCGAAAATGGATGAATAAAATAAATGCAAAAGAAATTGATTTTGTGAAGTTTTTCGACGGAAAACGGATTCCGTAGAAGATTCTTGACAGAAAATGGATTCCGTCGAAGATTTTTGACGGAAAATTAATTCCATCGAAAATGGATGAATAAAATAAATGCAAAAGAAATTGATTTTGTGAAGTTTTTTTGACTGAAAATGAATTCCTTCGAAAATGGATGAATAAAATAAATGCAAAAGAAATTGATATTGTGAATTTTTTCGATGGAAAACGGATTCCGTCGAAAATGGATGAATAAAATAAATGCAAAAGAAATTAATGTTATGAATTTTTTCGACGGAAAACAAATTCCATCGAACACGGATTAATAAAATAAATGCAAAAGAAATAGGATTTGTGAAGTTTTTCGAAGGATAATGAATTCCGTCGAAAATGGATGAATAAAATAAATGCAAAAGAAATTAATTTTGTGAAGTTTTTTTTATGTAAAACGGATTCCGTCGAAAATGGATGAATAAAATAAACGCACAAGAAATTGATATTGTGAAATTTTTTGATGGAAAACGGATTTCGTCGAAAATGGATGAATAAAATAAATGCAAAAGAAATTGATTTTACAAAGTTTTTCGACGAAAAATGGATTTCGTCGAAGATTTTTGACGAAAAATGTATTCCGTCGAAAACGGATGAATAAAATAAATGCAAAAGAAATTGATTTTGCGAAGTTTTTCGACGGAAAACAAATTCCTTCGAAAACGGATGAATAAAATAAATGCAAAAAGAAATTGATTTTGTGAAGTTTTTCGACGGAAAATGGATTCCGTCGAAGATTTTTGACGGAAAATGAATTCCGTCAAAAACGGATGAATAAGATAAATGGAAAAGAAATTCATTTTGTTAAGTTTTTTGACGGAAAACGGATTCCATCGAAAACGGATGAATAAAATAAATGCAAAAGAAATTTATTTTGTGTTGTTTTTCGAAGGAAAACGGATTCCGTTGAAAACAAATGAATAAAATAAAAGGAAAAGAAATTGATTTTGTAAAGTTTTTCGACGAAAAAGGAAATCAGTCGAAGATTTTTGACGGAAAACGAATTGCGTCGAAAATGGATGAATTAAATTAATGCAAAAGAAATCGATTTTGTGAAGTTTTTCGACGGAAAACGGATTCCGTAGAAGATTCTTAACAGAAAATGGATTTCGTCGAAGATTTTTGACGGAAAATGAATTCCATCGAAAACGGATGAATAAAATAAATGCAAAAGAAATTGATTTTGTGAAGTTTTTCGACGGAAAACGGATTCCGTCGAAAATGGATGAATAAAATAAATGCAAAAGAAATAGATTTTGTATGTTTTTCGATGGAAAATGGATTCCGTAGAAGATTTTTGACGGAAAATGTATTCCGTCGAAAATGGATGAATTAAATTAATGCAAAAGAAATTTATTTTGTGAAGTTTTTCGACGGAAAACGGATTCCGTAGAAGATTCTTGACAGAAAATGGATTCCGTCGAAGATTTTTGACAGAAAATGAATTCCGTCGAAAATGGATGAATAAAATAAATGCAAAAGAAATTGATTTTGTAAAGTTTTTCGATGGAAAACGGATTTCGTCGAAAATGGATGAATAAAATAAATGCAAAAGAAATTGATTTTACAAAGTTTTTCGACGAAAAATAGATTTCGTCGAAGATTTTTGACGAAATATGTATTCCGTCGAAAACGGATGAATAAAATAAATGCAAAAGAAATTGATTTTGCGAAGTTTTTCGACGGAAAACAAATTCCTTCGAAAACGGATGAATAAAATAAATGCAAAAAGAAATTGATTTTGTGAAGTTTTTCGACGGAAAATGGATTCCGTCGAAGATTTTTGACAGAAAATGAATTCCGTCAAAAACGGATGAATAAGATAAATGGAAAAGAAATTCATTTTGTTAAGTTTTTTGACGGAAAACGGATTCCATCGAAAACGGATGAATAAAATAAATGCAAAAGAAATTGATTTTGTGTTGTTTTTCGAAGGAAAATGGATTCCGTTGAAAACAGATGAATAAAATAAATGGAAAAGAAATTGATTTTGTAAAGTTTTTCGACGAAAAAGGAAATCAGTCGATGATTTTTGACGGAAAACGAATTTCGTCGAAAATGGATGAATAAAACAAATGCAAAAGAAATTGATTTTATGAAGTTTCGACGGAAAACGGATTCCGTAGAAGATTCTTGACAGAAAATGGATTTCGTTGAAGATTTTTGACGGAAAATGAATTCCATCGAAAACGGATGAATAAAATAAATACAAAAGAAATTGATTTTGTGAAGTTTTTCGATGGAAAACGGATTCCGTCGAAAATGGATGAATAAAATAAATGCAAAAGAAATAGATTTTGTAAGTTTTTCGACGGAAAATGGATTCCGTCGAAGATTTTTGACGAAAAATGTATTCTGTCGAAAATGGATGAATTAAATTAATGCAAAAGAAATTTATTTTGTGAAGTTTTTCGACGGAAAACGGATTCCGTAAAAGATTCTTGACAGAAAATGGATTCCGTCGAAGATTTTTGACAGAAAATGAATTCCGTCGAAAATGGATGAATAAAATAAATGCAAAAGAAATTGATTTTGTGAAGTTTTTCGACGGAAAACGGATTCCGTAGAAGATTATTGACAGAAAATGGATTCCGTCGAAGATTTTTGACGGAAAATTAATTCCATCGAAAATGGATGAATAAAATAAATGCAAAATAAATTGATTTTGTGAAGTTTTTCGACGGAAAACAAATTCCGTCGAAAACGGATGAATAAAATAAATGCAAAATAAATTGATTTTGTGAAGTTTTTCGACGGAAAATGAATTCCGTCGAAAACGGATGAATAAAATAAATGCAAAAGAAATTAATTTTGTGAAGTTTTTTAGACGGAAAATGAATTCCGTCGAAAATGGATGAATAAAATAAATGCAAAAGAAATTGATATTGTGAAATTTTTTGATGGAAAACGGATTCAGTCGAAAATGGATGAATAAAATAAATGCAAAAGAAATTAATTTTGTGAAGTTTTTTTGACGGAAAATGAATTCCGTCGAAAATGGATGAATAAAATAAATGCAAAAGAAATTGATATTGTGAAATTTTTTGATGGAAAACGGATTCAGTCGAAAATGGATGAATAAAATAAATGCAAAAGAAATTGATATTGTGAAATTTTTCTATGGAAAACGGATTCAGTCGAAAATGGATGAATAAAATAAATGCAAAAGAAATTAATTTTGTGAAGTTTTTTTGACGGAAAATGAATTCCGTCGAAAATGGATGAATAAAATAAATGCAAAAGAAATTGATATTGTGAAATTTTTTGATGGAAAACGGATTCAGTCGAAAATGGATGAATAAAATAAATGCAAAAGAAATTGATTTTGTGAAGTTTTTTTTATGTAAAACGGATTCCGTCGAAAATGGATGAATAAAATAAACGCACAAGAAATTGATATTGTGAAATTTTTTGATGGAAAACGGATTTCGTCGAAAATGGATGAATAAAATAAATGCAAAAGAAATTGATTTTACAAAGTTTTTCGACGAAAAATGGATTTCGTCGAAGATTTTTGACGAAAAATGTATTCCGTCAAAAACGGATGAATAAAATAAATGCAAAAGAAATTGATTTTGCGAAGTTTTTCGACGGAAAACAAATTCCTTCGAAAACGGATGAATAAAATAAATGCAAAAAGAAATTGATTTTGTGAAGTTTTTCGACGGAAAATGGATTCCATCGAAGATTTTCGACTAAAAATGGATTCCGTCGAAAATGGATGAATAAAATAAATGCAAAAGAAATTGATTTTTGAAGTTGTTCGACTAAAAAGATTTTTCGAAAACGGATGAATAAAATAAATGCAAAAGAAATTGATTTTGTGAAGTTTTTCGACAGAAAACAAATTTCGTCGAAAACAGATGAATAAAATAAATGCAAAAGAAATTGATTTTGTTCAGTTTTTCGACGGAAAATGGATTACGTAGAAGATTTTTGATGGAAAATGGATTCCGTCGAAGATTTTTGACGGAAAATGAATTCCATCGAAAATGGATGAATAAAATAAATGCAAAAGAAATTGATTTTGTGAAGTTTTTCGACGGAAAATGGATTCTGTCGAAGATTTTGGACGGAAAATGAATTCCGTCGAAAATGGATGAATAAAATAAATGCAAAAGAAATTGATTTTATGAAGTTTTTCGACGAAAAATGTATTCCGTCGAAAACGGATTAATAAAATAAATGCAAAAGAAATTGATTTTGTGAAGATTTTTAACGGAAAATGAATTCTGTCGAAAACGGATGAATAAAATAAATGCAAAAGAAATTGATTTTGTGAAGTTTTTCGACGGAAAATGGATTCCGTCGAAGATTTTTGACGGAAAATGAATTCCGTCGAAAATGGATGAATAAAATAAATGCCAAAGAAATTGATTTTATGAAGTTTTTCGACGAAAAATGGATTCCGTCGAAGATTTTTGACGAAAAATGTATTCCGTCGAAAACGGATGACTAAAATATATGCAAAAGAAATTATTTTGTGAAGTTTTTCGACGGAAAAAGAATTTCGTCGAAAATGGATTAATAAAATAAATGCAAAAGAAATTGATTATTTGAAGTTTTTCGACGGAAAATGGATTCCGTCGAAGATTTTTGACGAAAAATGTATTCCGTCGAAAACGGATGACTAAAATAAATGCAAAAGAAATTGATTTTGTGAAGTTTTTCGACAGAAAAATAATTTCGTCGAAAACGGATTAATAAAATAAAAGCAAAGGAAATTGATTTTGTGAGTTTTTCGACGCAAAATGGATTCCGTAGAAGATTTTTGACGGAAAATGTATTCCGTCGAAAATGGATGAATTAAATTAATGCAAAAGAAATTTATTTTGTGAAGTTTTTCGACGGAAAATGAATTGCATCGAAAATGGATGAATAAAATAAATGCAAAAGAAATTGATATTTTGAAATTTTTCGATGGAAAAAAGATTCCGTCGAAAATGGATGAATAAAATAAATGCAAAAGAAATTGATTTTATGAAGTTATTCGACGCAAAATGGATTCCGTCGAAGATTTTTGACGGATAATGAATTCCGTTGAAAGTGGATGAATAAAATAAATGCAAAAGAAATTGATTTTCTTAATTATTCGACGAAAAATGGATTCCGTTGAAGATTTTTGACGAAAAATGTATTCCGTCGAAAATGGATGAATAAAATAAATGCAAAAGAAATTGATTTTGTGATGTTTTTCGACGGAAAATGGATTCCGTAGAAGATTTTTGACGGAAAATGGATTCCGTCGAAGATTTTAGACGGCAAATGAATTCCATCAAAAACGGATGAATAAAATAAATGCAAAAGAAATTGATTTTGTGAAGTTTTTCGACGGAAAATGGATTCCGTCGAAGATTTTTGACGGAAAATGAATTCCGTCGAAAATGGATGAATAAAATAAATGCAAAAGAAATTGATTTTGTGAAGTTTTTCGACGGAAAATGGATTCCGTCGAAGATTTTTGACGGAAAATGAATTCCGTCGAAAATGGATGAATAAAATAAATGCAAAAGAAATTGATTTTGTGAAGTTATTCGACGGAAAATAGATTCCGTCGAAGATTTTTGACGGAAAATGAATTCCGTCGAAAATGGATGAATAAAATAAATGTAAAAGAAATTGATTTTATGAAGTTTTTCGATGGAAAATGGATTCCGTCGAAGATTTTTGACGGAAAATGTATTCCGTCGAAAATGGATGAATAAAATAAATGGAAAAGAAATTGATTTTGTGAAGTTATTCGACGAAAAATGGATTCCGTCGAAGATTTTTGATGGAAAATGAATTCCGTCGAAAATGGATGAATAAAATAAATGCAAAAGAAATTGATTTTGTGAAGTTATTCGATGGAAAATAGATTCCGTCGAAGATTTTGGACGGAAAATGAATTCCGTCGAAAATGGATGAATAAAATAAATGCAAAAGAAATTGATTTTATGAAGTTTTTCGATGGAAAATGGATCGAAGATTTTTGACGGAAAATGAATTCCGTCGAAAATGGATGAATAAAATAAATGCAAAAGAAATTGATTTTATGAAGTTTTTCGACGAAAAATGGATTCCGTTGAAGATTTTTGACGAAAAATGTATTCCGTCGAAAACGGATGAATAAAATAAATGCAAAAGAAATTGATTTTGTGATGATTTTTGACGGAAAATGAATTCCGTCAAAAATGGATGAATAAAATAAATGCAAAAGAAATTGATTTTGTGAAGTTTCTCGACGAAAAATGGATTCCGTCGAAGATTTTGGACGGAAAATGAATTCCGTCGAAAATGGATGAATAAAATAAATGCAAAAGAAATTGATTTTATGAAGTTTTTCGATGGAAAATGGATTCCGTCGAAGATTTTTGACGAAAAATGTATTCCGTCGAAAATGGATGAATAAAATAAATGGAAAAGAAATTGATTTTGTGAAGTTTTTCGTCGAAAACGGATTAATAAAATAAATGCAAAAGAAATTGATTTTGTGAAGTTTTTCGACGGAAAATGGATTCCGTCGAAAAACGGAAAATGAATTCCATCGAAAACGGATGAATAAAATAAATGCAAAAGAAATTGATTTTGTGAAGTTTTTCGACGGAAAATGGATTCCGTCGAAGATTTTGGACGGAAAATGAATTCCGTCGAAAATGGATGAATAAAATAAATGCAAAAGAAATTGATTTTATGAAGTTGTTCGACTAAAAATGGATTCCTTCGAAAACGGATGAATAAAATAAATGCAAAAGAAATTGATTTTGTGAAGTTTTTCGACAGAAAACAAATTCCGTCGAAAACAGATGAATAAAATAAATGCAAAAGAAATTGATTTTGTTCAGTTTTTCGACGGAAAATGGATTACGTAGAACATGTTTGACGGAAAATGGATTCCGTCGAAGATTTTTGACGGAAAATGAATTCCATCGAAAATGGATGAATAAAATAAATGCAAAAGAAATTGATTTTGTGAAGTTTTTCGACGGAAAATGGATTCTGTCGAAGATTTTGGACGGAAAATGAATTCCGTCGAAAATGGATGAATAAAATAAATGCAAAAGAAATTGATTTTGTGAAGTTTTTCGACGGAAAATGGATTCTGTCGAAGATTTTGGACGGAAAATGAATTCCGTCGAAAATGGATGAATAAAATAAATGCAAAAGAAATTGATTTTATGATGTTTATCGACGCAAAATGGATGAATAAAATAAATGCAAAAGAAATTGATTTTGTGAAGATTTTTAACGGAAAATGAATTTTGTCGAAAACGGATGAATAAAATAAATGCAAAAGAAATTGATTTTGTGAAGTTTTTCGACGGAAAATGGATTCCGTCGAAGATTTTTGACGGAAAATGAATTCCGTCGAAAATGGATGAATAAAATAAATGCCAAAGAAATTGATTTTATGAAGTTTTTCGACGAAAAATGGATTCCGTCGAAGATTTTTGCCGAAAAATGTATTCCGTCGAAAACGGATGACTAAAATATATGCAAAAGAAATTATTTTGTGAAGTTTTTCGACGGAAAAAGAATTTCGTCGAAAATGGATTAATAAAATAAATGCAAAAGAAATTGATTATTTGAAGTTTTTCGACGGAAAATGGATTCCGTCGAAGATTTTTGACGAAAAATGTATTCCGTCGAAAACGGATAACTAAAATAAATGCAAAAGAAATTGATTTTGTGAAGCTTTTCGACGGAAAATGGATTCCGTCGAAGATTTTGGACGGAAAATGGATTCCATCGAAGATTTTGGACGGAAAATGAATTTCGTCGAAAATGGATGAATAAAATAAATGCAAAAGAAATTGATTTTATGAAGTTGTTCGACTAAAAATGGATTCCTTCGAAAACGGATGAATAAAATAAATGCAAAAGAAATTGATTTTGTGAAGTTTTTCGACAGAAAACAAATTCCGTCGAAAACAGATGAATAAAATAAATGCAAAAGAAATTGATTTTGTTCAGTTTTTCGACGGAAAATGGATTACGTAGAAGATTTGTGATGGAAAATGGATTCCGTCGAAGATTTTGGACGGAAAATGAATTCTGTCGAAAATGGATGAATAAAATAAATGCAAAAGAAATTGATTTTATGAATTTTTTCGATGGAAAATGGATTCCGTCGAAGATTTTTGACGAAAAATGTATTCCGTCGAAAATGGATGAATAAAATAAATGGAAAAGAAATTGATTTTGTGAAGTTTTTCGACGGAAAACAAATTCCATCGAAAACGGAAGAATAAAATAAATGCAAAAGAAATTAATTTTGTGAAATTTTTCGACGGAAAATGGATTCCGTAGAACATTTTTGACGGAAAATGGATTCCGTCGAAGATTTTTGACGGAAAATGAATTCCATCGAAAACGGATGAATAAAATAAATGCAAAAGAAATTGATTTTGTGAAGTTTTTCGATGGAAAATGGATTCTGTCGAAAATGGATGAATAAAATAAATGCAAAAGAAATTGATTTTGTGAAGTTTTTCGACGGAAAACGGATTCCGTCTGAAATGGATGAATAAAATAAATGCAAAAGATATTGATTTTGTGTTGTTTTTCGAAGCAAATTGGATTCCGTTGAAAATAGATGAATAAAATAAATGCAAATGAAATTGATTTTGTGAAGTTGTTCGACGAAAAAGGAAATTCGTCGAAGATTTTTTACGGAAAATGAAATTCGTCGAAAACAGATGAATAAAATAAATAGGAAAAGAAATTGATTTTGTGAAGTTTTTCGAAGGAAAACGGATTCCGTCAAAAATGGATGAGTAACATAAATGCAAAAGAAATTGATTTTAAGAAGTTTTTCGACGGAAAATGGATTTCGTCGATGATTTTGGACGGAAAATGAATTCCGTCGAAAACGGATGAATAACATAAATGGAAAAGAAATTCATTTTGTGAAGTTTTTTGACGGAAAACGGATTCCGTCGAAAACTGATGAATAAAATAAATGCAAAAGAAATTGATTTTGTCAAGTTTTTCGACGGAAAATGGATTCTGTCGAAGATTTTTGACGGAAAATGAATTCCGTCGAAAATAAATGAATAAAATAAATGCAAAAGAAATTAATTTTGTGAAGTTTTTTTCACGGAAAATGGATTCCGTCGAAAATGGATGAATAAAATAAATGCAAAAGAAATTGATGATATTGTGAAATTTTTTGATGGAAAACGGATTCCGTCGAAAATGGATGAATAAAATAAATGCAAAAGAAATTGATTTTATGAAATTTTTCGACGAAAAATGGATTCCGTCGAAGATTTTGGACGAAAAATGTATTCCTTCGAAAACGGATGATTAAAATAAATGCATAAGAAATTGATTTTGTGAAGATTTTTGACGGAAAATGAATTCCGTCGAAAATGGATGAATAAAATAAATGCAAAAGAAATTAATTTTGTGAAGTTTTTCGACGGAAAATGGATTCCGTAGAACATTTTTGACGGAAAATGGATTCCGTCGAAGATTTTTGACGGAAAATGAATTCCATCGAAAACGGATGAATAAAATAAATGCAAAAGAAATTTATTTTGTGAAATTTTTCGATGGAAAATGGATTCCGTCGAAGATTTTTGACGGAAAATGAATTTCGTCGAAAAAGGTTGAATAAAATAAATGCAAAAGAAATTGATTTTGTGAAGTTTTTCGACGGAAAACGGATTCCGTCGAAAATGGATGAATAAAATAAATGCAAAAGATATTGATTTTGTGTAGTTTTCGAAGCAAAATGGATTCCGTTGAAAATAGATGAATAAAATAAATGCAAATGAAATTGATTTTGTGAAGTTGTTCGACGAAATAGGAAATCCGCCGAAGATTTTTTACGGAAAATGAAATTCGTCGAAAATGGATGAATAAAATAAATAGGAAAAGAAATTGATTTTGTGAAGTTTTTCGACGGAAAACGGATTCCGTCGAAAATGGATGAGTAAAATAAATGCAAAAGAAATTGATTTTTGTGAAGTTTTTCCACGGAAAATGGATTTCGTCGATGATTTTGGACGGAAAATGAATTCCGTCGAAAACGGATGAATAAGATAAATGGAAAAGAAATTCACTTTGTGAAGTTTTTTGACGGAAAACGGATTCCGTCGAAAACTGATGTATAAAATAAATGCAAAAGAAATTGATTTTGTATTGTTTTTCGAAGGAAAATGGATTCCGTTGAAAACGGATGAATAAAATAAATGCAAAAGAAATTGATTTTGTGAAGTTTTTCGACGAAAAAGGAAATCCGTTGAAGATTTTTGACGTAAAACGAATTCCGTAAAAAATGGATGGATAAAATAAATTAGAAAAGAAATTGATTTTGTAAAGTTTTTCGACGGAAAACGGATTCCGTCGAAGATTTTTGACGGAAAATGTATTCCTTCGAAAATGGATGAATAAAATTAATGAAAAGAAAATTGTTTTGTGAAGTTTTTCTACGGAAAATGAATTCCGTCGAAAATGGATGAATAAAAAAACTGCAAAAGAAATTGATTTTGTGAAGTTTTTCGACGGAAAATGGATTCCGTCGAAGATTTTTAACGGAAAATGAATTCCGTCGAAAAGGGATGAATAAAATAAATGCAAAAGAAATTGATTTTGTGTTGTTTTTCGACTAAAAAGAAAATCAGTTGAAGATTTTTGACGGAAAACGAATTTCGTCGAAAACGGATGAATAAAATAAATTGGAAAATAATTTGATTTTGTAAAGTTTTTCGAAGCAAAATGGATTCCGCCGAAAACAGATGAATAAAATAAATGCAAAAGAAATTGTTTTTGTGAAGTTTTTCGACGGAAAACGGATTCCGTCGAAGATTTTTGACGGAAAATGAATTCCGTCGAAAATGGATGAATAAAATAAATGCAAAAGAAATTGATTTTGTGAAGTTTTTCGACGGAAAACGGATTTCGTCGAAAATGGATGAATAAAATAAATGCAAAAGATATTTTGTGTTGTTTTTCGAAGCAAAATGGATTCCGTTGAAAACGGATGAATAAAATAAATGCAAATGAAATTGATTTTTTCAAGTTTTTCGATGGAAAATGGATTCCTTAGAAGATTTTTGACGGAAAACGGATTCTGACGAAAATGGATGAATAAAATAATAGCAAAAGAATTTAATTTTTGTGTTGTTTTTCGAAGGAAAATGGATTCCGTTGAAAACGGATGAATAAAATAAATGCAAAAGAAATTGTATTTGCGAAGTTTTTCGACGAAAAAGGAAATCCGTTGAGATGCCCCGGATGCTTGACTTGGTGCCCCATGAGGTGCGCCTGGTGCACCTTATGCTTGACTCGGTGCCTGACGAGATGCGCCTGATGCTTGACCTGGTGTCGGACGAGGTTCACCCGGTGCCTGACGCGGAGCACCCGATGATAGACTACACTAAAAATTGACCAAAACAAATGCAGAAACACTATCAAATAAGTTAGAGGAACTCAAAAATCGTGGGAGCATGCATATTCAGATCAATGAAAAAATTCACCATGAAATCCAATGAAACTTGGATGGGATGTTGGATATATTTAAGTATGGACGCCTGCAAAAAAACCAGCTCAAAATTCAATGCCGGGGTATGCTTTTCCATTTTTTCGGATTTTCTCAATTTTCACTTGTTCAGGGATTGATAAAAAATATTCCGGGCCCCGAAAAAGTGGTCTAAACGATGGAATTTGGCAAAAATGGGGTGGAGGTAACGATTCTCTGGTTAGTCTTTGATCGGATGGCCACCCTCTACTTGTGCAAAATTGAAAAATGAATATAAGCCTATTATATGGGTGAGGAGGCATAGGCTCTAAAGATTCATTAAAAATAAATCCTGCCATGAAATCCAATGAAACTTGGAGAGGATGTTGGATATATTTAAGCATGGATGCTTGCAAAAAACCATATCAAAATTCGGTGCCTGGGTACGATTTTCCATTATTTCGGATTTTCTCAAATTAAGCCTCTTGAAAAATTAATATTAAATTAATCCCATGGAGAAAAATCATGAGACCTTGGGAACAATAAGATATGGTTTTTCCAAGCATGCATGCAAAAAATCAGACCAAAATTCAATTTCTAGGTCTGAATTTGGACTTCTTCCTCATCAGAAAAAAGGTATTTACTTGTGCAAAACTGGCAACTGCATGTAAGGCTATTATAGGGGGAGCAGCTGCCTGCCTTCCCATGCCCGCGGTGGGCTGTGCACCTGGTGCCCGACGAGATGCCCCGGATGCTTGACATGGTGCCCCATGAGGCGTGCCTGGTGCCTGACGTGGTGCCCCGACCGCAGGCATGGTGCACCCTATGCTTGACTCGATGCCTGACGAGATGCGCCTGGTGCCGGACGAGGTGCACCTGGTGCCTGATGCGGTGCACTCGATGATAGACTACACTAAAAATTGACCAAAACAAATGCAAAAACACTATCAAATGAGTTGGAGAAACTAAAAAATCGTGGGAGCACCACACACAAAGTCTTGGCAGTTGCATACAAGGCAAGGTTCCTATAGGTTAGGGGGAGCAGGCATATTCAGATCAATGTAAAAATTCTCCATGAAATCCAATGAAACTTGGAGGGGATGTTGGATATATTTAAGTATGGACGCCTGCAAAAAAGCAGCTCAAAATTCGATGTTGGGGTATGCTTTTCCATGAAATCCAATTTGGAGGGGATGTTGGATATATTTTCTCAAAAAATTTTCCAAATCACGCCTCTTGAAAAATTAATATTAAATTAATCCCATCTATAAAAATCATGAGACTTTGGGAACAGTAAGATATGGTTTTTTACAAGAATGCATGCAAAAAATCAGACCGAAATTTAATTTCTAGTCCGAATTTGGACTTCTTCCTCCTCAGAAAAAAGGTATTTACTTGTGCAAAACTGGCAACTGCAAATAAGGCTATTATAGGGGGGAGCAGCTGCCTTCCTTCCCACACCTGCGCCTGGCGTGGTGCACTCTTGTGCACGACAGTGCCCCAGATGCTTCGACTTGGTGCCCCATGAGGTGCGCCTGGCGCCTGATCTGACTCGGTGCCTCAGACGCGCCTGATGCTTGACCTGGTGCCGGACGAGGTGCACCCGGACCAGTCTGGTGCTCCAGGACATGAGCACTAAAATTCACCAAAACAAATGCAAAAATATTATCAAATAAGTTGGAGGAACTAAAGATTGTGGAGCACCACACACAAAGCCTTGGCAGTTGAAGACAACAAGGCAAAGGCTCCTGTAGGTTAGGGGAGCATGCATATTGAAGAACTTAATGAAAAATTCACCATGAAATCCAATGAGACTTGGAGGGATGTTGGAGTAGATTGTAATGATGGTTGCGCAAAAATGAGCTCAAAGTTCCTATGGTTGGTATGGCTTTTCCATTTTTCGCACTTTGAAATTTCACTTGTTTAGGATTGATAAAAAGTATCTGGTGCTCTTAAAAAGTGGTGGGCTAAACAATGGAATTTGGCAAAAATGGGGTTAGGTACCAATTCTTGGGTGAATCTATTTGATGGCCACCCTCGATTTTGGTGCACCATCACCTGGTCATTGCACACCGCGGCTATTCCGGTGCCAACAAATACCAGAAATGAA
>JAVKPL010003277.1:0-19631 GCA_032173675.1 Gastrolobium villosum
CTATAAAGGAAATTATGTACTAAAACAAAATTGGGACACATGAATATCTGCGAAAATATTACCAACAAGTTATAGGCTAGTAGCAGGTCAAGCAAGGTACAATCCAAACCAATGCAACAATAAATTTATTTGTGGCATTTTAGGACTCTCAAAACATCGTTGTAACAAAAAATAATTAAATAAAAAGAAAGAAATGGTAAACCAATAGACTTCATATAAAAAAGGTGCATTTGCAATAAAGTTATGGTACCTCTGCTTCAGCTTTAGCCTTTTCTTGTTGCTGATTTTCCTCTTGCAAAGCAGCTATTCTCTTGGCCTCTTCAGAAGCTACATCACTTCTTATTTTCATTTCTTCTATTTGTGATTTGAGTTCACGTTCACGTCGAACAGCTGTCAAGTGATTATTAAGTGCTTCCGTACTACAAAAATGGGAGATAAACATCAATTTCTTCATTTTCAGCTAGTTCAAACATAGCAACTATCTAACTAGAGAATAAAAGAAAAAAAGAAAAATATTTTAGGGGTGGGGGACAAGTAGAAAACATACTATGCATGTCAAATTTAGTTATGAAAACGAGAAATAGCATCAATATAAAAGCACAATCAAGTTTAATATTCATAAAAATGTATTTCTTCAAATAAAATCAAATTCCCCAGCTTTAAATTAGTGTGCATCCTGACGGTTTGTCTTCCTCCTTTAAATTTTTTTAACATGTATCCTTTGAACGGTATTTTTGTAAAAAATATCATACC
Organism: Gastrolobium villosum; assembly: GCA_032173675.1. NCBI lineage: Eukaryota > Viridiplantae > Streptophyta > Magnoliopsida > Fabales > Fabaceae > Gastrolobium > Gastrolobium villosum. The sequence continues at coordinate 754 of JAVKPL010003277.1, forward strand.
CCAACCCAAACAAATGGGAAAAATAATAATATTAATACTTAATGGATATACACAAATGGCATGACACATTAACAAAATGAATATAATACTAGAGCAGCCTGCGTTGTCCATAACAATTCATTAGTCATTGCTTATATTAAAGTCAGACAAGACAGATATGTAGGAGAAGGAAAGAATCATATTGCCTTGAAAAGTAAAGAAAAAAAAAAAAAAAAAAGTGAGGGGAGAATGTGGCATCTTACATCCGGAGCCGATATTCAGTGTCAAACTTGTTATCCAATTCCTGCCTTGTTTCTTTATATTTCTCAACTTGAAGTATGGCAAAATTATAATTATGACTTTCAATCACAAGAGATGTCTCCAATGCTGAGATCTTATTCCTAATTTCATCCTGTAAATCCAGAAGATCAGAAACAAGTCTACTATACAGTCGAAAACAAAACATGATTATGTTTTGCAATTTGATATTCATTACATGGTGATCAAGAATGACAAGTTACTCAAATAGTAACTAACAAGTATAACAGGTAACAGTGCATTGATATCAATATGATCACTCACCTTAACCCTGACCTGATCTTAATGGGTCAACTCAAACAAGGCAGCTTCTACCAAGCCCACTTCATCCATCAAGTAGGGTTGCATTTCAAAACCAGAGTCAACCTCAGAATCATCGCTATCACTGAAACACCCAAGGAAGTGCAAATATTATTCTCAAAACACCCAATGGAGAAAAATTCAAGTTAATCAAATAACAATATGATGTTAGGGTTCAAAATTGACATTTTTATTATTCATAAAATATGTGAATAAAGCTAGGGTTTAAGAAATAGACACCTCAGATAAAGTTCATCACAAGTGAAACGTTTGCCAGCTACAACTAAAGTTCTGTCATCGTTGTCGTTATCATCCTCCTCCTCATTATCTGTGTCCTCCATCTCATACTCATAGGCATGTAGTATGAAGGGTCCAGCTTTCACAACTTCATAATTGGATATTTTTTTATCGAAATGACAGGGTCTGATAGTAGCGAGTTTGATCTCCAAAGCATCAAGCTCCGAAATAAGAGCATCAAAGCTCCTATCAAGTTCAGGGTCAACAGCAATGCCATCAACCCTTTGCGAAAAAGGAAAACTACAAGAAAAAAGTTTACTATTGATGTAACGCCCTCCCTTGTATGCATCCAAGAGAGTCATTTGCTAAGCGGAATTAGAGTCGTTAACGTCACATGAGCTATCAAAGATTCTCATAGCAGTAAACAAATCCGAAAAGCGTTTCTACAGTTCTTATCACTTCTGTTTGGACGATAGAAAATATTTCAAGTGATTTAGAAAGAGCACGTTTGGGGCTTCGCGTGCATATAAAATAATAGTAAATCAGAGTTCGTTTGCTCATAAAAACACCACCCGTAAGGTGCACTGTAAAAATTTCAGCACATAAGTCTTTCAAAAATTCCTTTCACAAACGTTTTCCAAAATAGCCGCTGTTCGTAAAGATAAAATAAAGATGATAAGGTCTACAGTCATCCAAGAGTACCAAAACATTAAACATTACAGTCATCCAATCAATCAAACAGCAACAGTGATAATCCATGCATCAGCAAGCAACAGCAAAACATCACTCCTTCAAATGCTTTTACGTCCTCCTGCCATTTTGGAAAAATAGCAGCCCCGAAGGGGTGAGAAAAATCCCAGTAGTGTGGCAACAAAACCAGTAATATAACAGTATTAACTAGGCACCAAATCATAAACAGTCACTTCAACATATCCTTGTTCCTTTTTCCTTTTTCCTTTTCATCATATTCATATATATAGCGCATATAACGCTTTTCCTTTTCATCATATTCATATATTGCGTATATAACGCCTTTCCTTTGCGCTTTTAGCACCGTCGTGCGCGCACTTCACAGTGGAATCAAATATCCCTTGGCACCTGAGCTCCATGTGGATTCCAACTGTGGGCCTATGCGGACTGATGCCAAGTGTCCCATACCCCGGTACCTTGGGGATGCCTATATGATGCTTGCTCAAACACATGGTCCTGTACATAACTATTCTAAAACAAGGCCTATATGATCTTGATACATGCATGTCATGCTATGCTTTCACACACAAAGCGTAAAAATGCGGTATGATGTAAGATGCATGCTTATATACCTTTCATATAGCCATCACGGCACATATACTTTTCATATGCGTTATGCTGCCACATAACGTCTTTACCTCATAATCATATAGCCATCACGGCACATTTTTGGCAGTTTCCTTTCATCATAATGGAACATTACTTTTACGGAATATGGAGCATCATGTCACAATTTTATACCAGTAGTCAATAGTCACATTAGGTAATATCGCCTGACACTTACCTTGTGTGCCTTAAACAATACCAAACCGCAGCGAAGTGTCTCACTTCTTATGCACACCTAAATCAATTACAACCAATCATTTACAGCGGCGATTTACAGCAGAAACAGTGAGCATACAGCAGTGTTTTACAGTGGAAAACAGTGAGCATACAACAGTGTTTTACAGTGGAAAGCAGTGAGCATACAGCAGTGTTTTACAGCAGCAAAACAGTGAGCATACAGCAGCGTTTTTACAGCAGAAAACAGTGACCATTTTGAAACAGAAACAGTGGCTCTTTGGACATCAACAGTGGCAGAAACAGTGACATCAAACAGTGGCAGAAATAGTGGCATTTGAATGTTAAAACAGTGACATAGTCAATGGCATTTGAACCTCAAAACAGTGGCATAAGTAGTGTTATTTGTGCATCAAAACAGTGGCATGATTGGTAACATTTAATCATTAAAACAGTGACATGAGTGGTGATATTTGCACATCAAAAACAGTGGCAAAGGGAGTGGTTTTTGAACATTAAAAACAGTGGCATGAATGATACATTTGAACATCCAAAATAGTGATATAAATCATGATTTTTAGACATTAAAACAGTGGCATAAATAGTGATTCTTGATCATCAAAACAGTGGCAAAATGGGAGCATTTAGACACCAATACAGTGGCATAGAGGGTAGTGTTTGGACATCAAGATGGTGGTTATTTTATGCAGAAATAGTGGCTCATTAAGTACTAAAACAGTGAGTGTTTTTGGTGCAAAACAGTGACATATGTGGCATTAAAACAGTGAGCTTTTTATGCAAAAACAGTGGCACATAATGGACTAAAACAGTGAGTGTTTTTATGCAGAAACAGTGGCACATAATGGACTAAAACAGTGAGTATTTTATGCAGAAACAGTGGCATGTGGAGCACTAAAACAGTGGCATAAGTGTGCAGAAACAGTGGCATCAAAATGGTGATCTTGAGGAACCGAAACAGTGACATTCTTAGCCTCAAAACAGTGGCACTTTCATACAAAACAGTGGCATCAAGATGGTGCTCTTGTAAAACTGAAACGGTGGTAGATTCATTCCAAAACAATGGCATATATCTCCTCAAAACAGTGGCATATTCATACAAGAAACAGTGGCATGAACTTAAACATAACCATGAGACTTTCATTCTATAACTCATGCATACAAGTCATCATAAAATAGCTCCATCCTTATACTTTAACCATGCTCAATCAAGAATCCAATACAAGACATATTCAAGGAGACATTCAAGAACACACATGATTACACACCATGAAAAAGGTCTAAGTTCTAGGCTTACCTCTTGTAGCACACACTTCTTGCTCACACACCACACCTTTCTAGTTCTACCAACAACAAGCCCATACTTCCTAGGAGATGATCTATGCGCATAAATGGTGAGGAGGACAACTTTGGACAGCTCCCAAGGTGAGAACCAAGGCTGGACAGTGAGGGGGAAAAGAGAAAGGAAACTCACACTTACTAGGTGGTATAGGCCACGGTTTTGAGAGGTGAGGGAAGATGAGTGATCAAAGCTTTTCTTTCTTCCTCCAAATACTTGTATGTTCGGCTAGGAGTGAGGGAATGAGGGAGAGATGTTGGCTGAAATTGTGCAAGGTGAGGAAGGCCTCTTGTGCGCACATCTTAAGGAAGAAGGGAGGAGAGGTTGAAATGATAACAAATCTGATTACTTGTGAAGGTGGGACTGCACACATGGTCAAAACAAGCAAGGGGTTGCTTCTAACATACACTAAGCACATGCAAGGAGTGAGGAGAGGATTCAGATCTGAATGAGTGCTAACAAGTCAGAATTTTAAACACCAACAACAAGCTAGGCGCACAAGATGGAGTGGAGAAGGTGTCATCAAGAGCACATGTAAGAGGGTTCACTAAGTCCACAAGCAAGACAGCTTTGTGGCAGCCAAGAAATCTGATTTGAAGCAGTCCTTGTGCGCCTAAGATGATGAAGATGCAGCCCCAAAATCCTTCTTTGGTTGTATGTGGAAGCAAGGACAGATTTGGCTCATGATGGACTGCCAAAAGCATGCAAAAATCTGCACATTGCAGCCTCATGATGGAAGGTGTAAGGTGGTTCTCCAAGTCAACACTCAAAGGCAGATTTGGTGTCATAAAAATCTGCTCCAAGACCCCTCCATGTGCGCCTAAATGGGGAAGAATGCAACCTAAAATGATGCTAAGGTGTACATGTGTCTTTCATGCAATGAAGTTGAAATCAAAGGTTGCACATGCAAGGTGATGTGGCGGTTATACATGAGAAAGGTTGGCAGATTTCTAAGTCCTAATCACTCACTTTATGCGCATGAAAGAGGAGGAAAAATACATCAAGCCAAGTGAAGGTTCCTTGGTACACAAACAACCTTGTTGGACAAGGCTTAGGGAAAGTAAAAGTGAGTACACTTTGGGCTGAAAAGGATTGATCCAAAAACCTCCTTGGGCCAATGGCCACACACACAAAGAACCCAATCACACAAGTCCAATAGTGACAAGTCCACACACACTAGCCCACTTCCAAAGTCCAATAAACACTAAAGCCCTCTAACACACACTCAAATTACTCATATGATTTTAATAAATTTCACATGCCTACATATGCACCCTCCTATGATTTAATTTAAATACTTACCTTAGTCTCATCCAAGGATAAAGATCAAACAATTCGCAAGTCACCACTCATAAGCCAAAAATCCGAATTCTACACATGTAACTATATCATCATACACTTATGTATTTTACTAATTATGTGGGATGTTACACTCTCCCCACCAAATAGGAATTTTGTCCGCAAAATAAACTTACTTAAGAGCTAAACAGTTCCGGATAGCGTTTCCGAATGTCGTCCTCGCGCTCCCAAGTGGCTTCAGCTGCCAATCTGTTGTTCCATAACACTTTCACCAAAGGGATTTCTTTAGAACGGAGTCGCTTGACGGATCTTTCAAGAATTTGGAACGGTTGTACTTGATACGTCAGATTTTCCTTTAGTTCCACTTCTTCCGACTGTAACACGTGAGATGGATCAGAGAGATACCTCCGTAACTGCGACACATGAAATACATTGTGAATTCCTGACAGATTGGGTGGTAAAGCCAATCGGTATGTAGACTCTCCAATCCGGTCCATGATCAGATACGGTCCTAAGTACCGTGGACTTAACTTCTTAATTCCCATTCTCCTTCCGAGTCCTGATGTAGGAGTGATTCTCAAAAATACATGGTCTCCGACTTCGAAAGATAGAGGCTAATGACGCTTGTCGTAATAACTCTTCTGTCTGGCCTGAGCCCTCTGCATATTTTCTCGAATCTTCTTTACTTGTTCGGATGTTTCTTGAATTAAATCAGGTCCTAACATACTTCGCTCACCCACTTCCGTCCAGCATAAAGGGGATCTGCATTTTCTCCCATACAAAGCTTCATACGGTGCCATCTAAATACTGGAGTGATAACTGTTGTTGTAAGCAAATTCAATCAAAGAAAGATAGTTATCCCAGCTGCCTCCTAACTCCAAAACACATGCTAACAACACGTCCTCTAATGCTTGAATTGTGCGTTCCGTCCGTCCATCGGTCTGCGGATGGTAAGCAGTACTTAACCTCAAGTGGGTTCCTAAAGCTCTTTGAAAAGATTCCCAGAACTTAGATGTAAACTTGGGATCACGATCACTGACGATACTCGTAGGAACTCCGTGCAGCTTCACAATCTCCTGCAGGTAAATTCTGGCAAGCCTCTCTGTATTATACGTGGTTCTAACACGCAAGAAATGAGCCGACTTCGTTAATCGATCAATAATCACCCAGATAGCATCATATCCTTCTCGCGTCCGAGGAAGTCCAACTACAAAATCCATCGCAATACTGTCCCACTTCCATTCGGGAATCTCTAAAGGTTGAAGGAGTCCCGACGGTTTCTGATGTTCGTACTTCACCTTCTGACAAGTTAAGCATCGAGATACATACCCCGCAACATCACGCTTCATACCCGGCCACCAAAACGAGGTCTTCAAATCATGGTACATCTTTGTGGATCCAGGATGAACTGCATACTTACCCTTGTGAGCTTCCTGCAAAACTTCTTGCTTCAACTCTTCATTCGGCACAACTAACCGACCTTGAAATCTCCAGATATCATTCTCGTCCTTTACTACCTCTTGGTTACCAACCAACTCGCGGACTAACTCTTCATCTTTCTGAGCCTCCTTAATTCTACTTATCAATTCATTCTCCACCTTTATACTTCCCAATCTTATGCTATGCCCTCTCTCATCTACAGATAAGTTCAAATCTCGAACGGCCTCAAACAATTTCAGTTCTTCCATCATCAGAGTTGCAGTGTGCAGTGTCTTCCTACTCAAGGCGTCAGCTACCACGTTTGCCTTTCCTGGGTGGTACTTAAGTTCAAAATCGTAGTCCTTCAGAAATTCCATCCACCGTCGTTGCCGCATATTAAGCTCCTTCTGGTCGAACAAATACTTCAAACTCTTATGATCGCTGAACACGTCAGACTGCGAACCATACAAGTGGTGCCTCCAGATTTTAAGTGCGAACACTAGCTGCTAACTCCAAAACGTGCGTAGGATAATTTTCTTCGTGAGGCTTAAGTTGTCGAGATGCATAGGCTACCACCATAAGATCCTGCATCAACACGCATCCAAGTCCTTTTAGCGACGCATCACGGTATACTTTGAACTTCCGGGTAAGATCCAGAATCGTGAGTACGGGAGCACTTGTCAACCTGCTCTTCAGTTCCATGGAACATTCTTCACAGCTTCGGTCCACTCAAACGGCTTATCCTTCCGGGTAAGGGGTTGCACTATCTGAGAGAAATTCTGGATGAACCTTCGAGAACATCCAGCAAGACCTAAGAAACTTCTTACTTCGGTGACAGTCTTGGGTCGTTCCCAATTCATGACAGCTTCAACTTTGCTGGGGTCCACCGCGATACCTTCTGATGAAATGACATGGCCCAGAAACTGGACCTCTTTAAGTCAAAACTCGCACTTCGACCATTTCGCGTACAACTGCTTCTCTTTCAAGATTTGCAGGACAATCCTCAGATGTTCCGCGTGCAGCTCTTCATTACCAGAGTAAATCAGAATGTCGTCGATAAACACAATAACGAACTGATCAAGAAATGGGCGGAAGATGCGGTTCATGTAGTCCATGAATACCGCTGGAGCATTTGTGAGTCCGAATGGGATCACCTGATATTCGTAGTGCCCATAACGAGTCCTAAAAGCTGTTTTCGGAATATCCTCCGGTTTGACCCGGATCTGATGGTATCCCGATCGTAAATCTATCTTGGAAAAGACTCTGGCTCCTCTCAGCTGGTCCATCAAGTCGTCGATCCTCGGTAGCGGATACTTATTCTTTACCGTAACTTTGTTCAGCTGACGGTGATCTACACACAGACGCAGACTTCCATCCTTCTTCTTAATCAAGATGGCTGGAGCACCCCATGGAGAGGCACTTGGTCTGATGAATTCCTTTGCCAACAGTTCTTCTATCTGCTTTTTCAGCTCTCGCAGTTCCAAAGGCGCCATACGATACGGGGCAATGGAGATTGGTCCAACTCCAGGAACAAGTTCGATGGAAAATTCTATTTCCCTATGAGGAGGCAATCGAGGTATTTCCTCCGGGAATACCTCCTCGAATTCTCTAACTACAGGTACATTCTGGATTTGATTGTCAACCGAGGTCCCAGCCTCGATCGACAAAAGATACCCTGCTGCTCCCTTGCGGAGCTCTTTCTAACTTGCAATAAAGAAATGAGAGAGAAAGGTTGAAAATTACCATCTTTCGCATCCAGTGCGAACACCCGTGCTTGCGTAGGCTGCGGATTAGCGTTCCGGGGGCATTCGTAAGCGAAATGTCCTTGCTGGCCACATCTGAAACATGCATTGTTGTTCTGGCGACAAACTCCAAAGTGATTCTTTCCACATGTAGCACAAACAGTCGCACCCTGACGTCCAGTCGATGACTGACCAACAGTATAGCTTCTCTTAAAATTTCCAGGCCGCGCTTGCAACTGCGGACCTCTGCCTCGACCCCTACCAGGTGTCGTCCTGAAGAACCTGCCTGAGTGATAGCATTTCCGTGTGCTTCATCCTTCTCATTGCCTTAGGAAAATACTTATCCAAAAATACTTGTCTGAATACGGCCCATGTTAGTTCGACGTCCTGAGCTCTCAGTAGAGCCCTCGCACCAGTCCACCATGTTAAAGCTTCTCCCATCAGCTGGTACGACGCGTAATCAGTCTTCTGCGCTTCCGGGCATGCCATGCGTTCGAAGATATGCTCGATCATCTGCAGCCACTTCGCTGCAGCCTCAGGGTTGTCTTCACCCTCAAATGTAGGTGGTTGGAAGTTGCGGAAGTCTTTCAATCTCCGACGGGCAATTTCTTCTGCATTGTCATGCAGTGGGGGTTGGTTCTGATTCTGTTGCCTATGGTCGCGCCATTCTTGGCTCATATTCTGAATAAACGTTGCCAGTCCCCCAATAGTAGTGATAAGATCTTCTTCCGCATCGCCAGCCTTCCCCGAGTTGAACCGCGACCACCTGCCATGATTCTGCATTCACAATATCCTGAGATGAGTTGATCAGGCTCACCGCAAGTTATTTATGGCAGCAGTCCCAAGTAGGTACTCGAGTTCAATTCGGACAAGTTAACTATGCATCCGTGTCTTATCACAGAACGGCCTAAACAATCTAACTATCCTAGTCTCAAACACTTAAACTATAGCATATTTAGACAGTCAATCAGCAGATAAACACAATCAACAATCAATTCAAACAATCACAAGCAAATCCATGGACCAAACTGCTCTGATACCAATTAGTGTAACGCCCTCCCTTGTATGCATCCAAGAGAGTCGTTTGCTAAGCGGAATTAGAGTCGTTAACGTCACATGAGCTATCAAAGATTCTCATAGCAGTAAACAAATCCGAAAAGCGTTTCTACAGTTCTTATCACTTCTGTTTGGACGATAGAAAATATTTCAAGTGATTTAGAAAGAGCACGTTTGGGGCTTCGCGTGCATATAAAATAATAGTAAATCAGAGTTCGTTTGCTCATAAAAACACCACCCGTAAGGTGCACTGTAAAAATTTCAGCACATAAGTCTTTCAAAAATTCCTTTCACAAACGTTTTCCAAAATAGCCGCTGTTCGTAAAGATAAAATAAAGATGATAAGGTCTACAGTCATCCAAGAGTACCAAAACATTAAACATTACAGTCATCCAATCAATCAAACAGCAACAGTGATAATCCATGCATCAGCAAGCAACAGCAAAACATCACTCCTTCAAATGCTTTTACGTCCTCCTGCCATTTTGGAAAAATAGCAGCCCCGAAGGGGTGAGAAAAATCCCAGTAGTGTGGCAACAAAACCAGTAATATAACAGTATTAACTAGGCACCAAATCATAAACAGTCACTTCAACATATCCTTGTTCCTTTTTCCTTTTTCCTTTTCATCATATTCATATATATAGCGCATATAACGCTTTTCCTTTTCATCATATTCATATATTGCGTATATAACGCCTTTCCTTTGCGCTTTTAGCACCATCGTGCGCACACTTCACAGTGGAATCAAATATCCCTTGGCACCTGAGCTCCATGTGGATTCCAACTGTGGGCCTATGCGGACTGATGCCAAGTGTCCCATACCCCGGTACCTTGGGGATGCCTATATGATGCTTGCTCAAACACATGGTCCTGTACATAACTATTCTAAAACAAGGCCTATATGATCTTGATACATGCATGTCATGCTATGCTTTCACACACAAAGCGTAAAAATGCGGTATGATGTAAGATGCATGCTTATATACCTTTCATATAGCCATCACGGCACATATACTTTTCATATGCGTTATGCTGCCACATAACGTCTTTACCTCATAATCATATAGCCATCACGGCACATTTTTGGCAGTTTCCTTTCATCATAATGGAACATTACTTTTACGGAATATGGAGCATCATGTCACAATTTTATACCAGTAGTCAATAGTCACATTAGGTAATATCGCCTGACACTTACCTTGTGTGCCTTAAACAATACCAAACCGCAGCGAAGTGTCTCACTTCTTATGCACACCTAAATCAATTACAACCAATCATTTACAGCGGCGATTTACAGCAGAAACAGTGAGCATACAGCAGTGTTTTATAGTGGAAAACAGTGAGCATACAGCAGTGTTTTACAGTGGAAAGCAGTGAGCATACAGCAGTGTTTTACAGCAGCAAAACAGTGAGCATACAGCAGCGTTTTTACAGCAGAAAACAGTGACCATTTTGAAACAGAAACAGTGGCTCTTTGGACATCAACAGTGGCAGAAACAGTGACATCAAACAGTGGCAGAAACAGTGGCATTTGAATGTTAAAACAGTGACATAGTCAATGGCATTTGAACCTCAAAACAGTGGCATAAGTAGTGTTATTTGTGCATCAAAACAGTGGCATGATTGGTAACATTTAATCATTAAAACAGTGACATGAGTGGTGATATTTGCACATCAAAAACAGTGGCAAAGGGAGTGGTTTTTGAACATTAAAAACAGTGGCATGAATGATACATTTGAACATCCAAAATAGTGATATAAATCATGATTTTTAGACATTAAAACAGTGGCATAAATAGTGATTCTTGATCATCAAAACAGTGGCAAAATGGGAGCATTTAGACACCAATACAGTGGCATAGAGGGTAGTGTTTGGACATCAAATGGTGGTTATTTTATGCAGAAACAGTGGCTCATTAAGTACTAAAACAGTGAGTGTTTTTGGTGCAAAACAGTGACATATGTGGCATTAAAACAGTGAGCTTTTTATGCAGAAACAGTGGCACATAATGGACTAAAACAGTGAGTGTTTTTATGCAGAAACAGTGGCACATAATGGACTAAAACAGTGAGTGTTTTTATGCAGAAATAGTGGCACATAATGGACTAAAACAGTGAGTATTTTATGCAGAAACAGTGGCATGTGGAGCACTAAAACAGTGGCATAAGTGTGCAGAAACAGTGGCATCAAAATGGTGATCTTGAGGAACCGAAACAGTGACATTCTTAGCCTCAAAACAGTGGCACTTTCATACAAAACAGTGGCATCAAGATGGTGCTCTTGTAAAACTGAAACGGTGGTAGATTCATTCCAAAACAGTGGCATATATCTCCTCAAAACAGTGGCATATTCATACAAGAAACAGTGGCATGAACTTAAACATAACCATGACACTTTCATTCTATAACTCATGCATACAAGTCATCATAAAATAGCTCCATCCTTATACTTTAACCATGCTCAATCAAGAATCCAATACAAGACATATTCAAGGAGACATTCAAGAACACACATGATTACACACCATGAAAGAGGTCTAAGTTCTAGGCTTACCTCTTGTAGCACACACTTCTTGCTCACACACCACACCTTTCTAGTTCTACCAACAACAAGCCCATACTTCCTAGGAGATGATCTATGCGCATAAATGGTGAGGAGGACAACTTTGGACAGCTCCCAAGGTGAGAACCAAGGCTGGACAGTGAGGGGGAAAAGAGAAAGGAAACTCACACTTACTAGGTGGTATAGGCCACGGTTTTGAGAGGTGAGGGAAGATGAGTGATCAAAGCTTTTCTTTCTTCCTCCAAATACTTGTATGTTCGGCTAGGAGTAAGGGAATGAGGGAGAGATGTTGGCTGAAATTGTGCAAGGTGAGGAAGGCCTCTTGTGCGCACATCTTAAGGAAGAAGGGAGGAGAGGTTGAAATGATAACAAATCTGATTACTTGTGATGGTGGGACTGCACACATGGTCAAAACAAGCAAGGGGTTGCTTCTAACATACACTAAGCACATGCAAGGAGTGAGGAGAGGATTCAGATCTGAATGAGTGCTAACAAGTCAGAATTTTAAACACCAACAACAAGCTAGGCGCACAAGATGGAGTGGAGAAGGTGTCATCAAGAGCACATGTAAGAGGGTTCACTAAGTCCACAAGCAAGACAGCTTTGTGGCAGCCAAGAAATCTGATTTGGAGCAGTCCTTGTGCGCCTAAGATGATGAAGATGCAGCCCCAAAATCCTTCTTTGGTTGTATGTGGAAGCAAGGACAGATTTGGCTCATGATGGACTGCCAAAAGCATGCAAAAATCTGCACATTGTAGCCTCATGATGGAAGGTGTAAGGTGGTTCTCCAAGTCAACACTCAAAGGCAGATTTGGTGTCATAAAAATCTGCTCCAAGACCCCTCCATGTGCGCCTAAATGGGGAAGAATGCAGCCTAAAATGATGCTAAGGTGTACATGTGTCTTTCATGCAATGAAGTTGAAATCAAAGGTTGCACATGCAAGGTGATGTGGCGGTTATACATGAGAAAGGTTGGCAGATTTCTAAGTCCTAATCACTCACTTTATGCGCATGAAAGAGGAGGAAAAATACATCAAGCCAAGTGAAGGTTCCTTGGTACACAAACAACCTTGTTGGACAAGGCTTAGGGAAAGTAAAAGTGAGTACACTTTGGGCTGAAAAGGATTGATCCAAAAACCTCCTTGGGCCAATGGCCACACACACAAAGAACCCAATCACACAAGTCCAATAGTGACAAGTCCACACACACTAGCCCACTTCCAAAGTCCAATAAACACTAAAGCCCTCTAACACACACTCAAATTACTCATATGATTTTAATAAATTTCACATGCCTACATATGCACCCTCCTATGATTTAATTTAAATACTTACCTTAGTCTCATCCAAGGATAAAGATCAAACAATTCGCAAGTTACCACTCATAAGCCAAAAATCCGAATTCTACACATGTAACTATATCATCATACACTTATGTTTTTACTAATTATGTGGGATGTTACAATTGACGAAAAATTTGGTCATAAATTTTGTCATAGATGACAATTTTTGACATAAATAATCAAATTTCGTCACAAATAAATTTGCGACGCAGGAATTTGTGACGAAATTTAACGCAAGAATTTGTGACAAAATTTCATAAAATTTTGTCACTAATAAGCTTATTTGTTGTAGTGAAATATTCATCTTCAAAGCACCCCTGCAAATACCATAATGAGTTAAAAATCATGTCTCTTGAAACGAATTAAAACTAGAAAATTGATGGTGAAAATTTAAAAAAGAAAAAAAAGAAGAAAAAAAAACTTGCATCGTTCGTTAATTGAAACGGTCACTTGATGGTGAAAATTTAAAAAAGAAAACAGAAAGGAAGAAAAAAAAGCTTACATCGTTCATTAATTTAAACGGTCTAATGCCGAAGTAGTAACCAATTGGCTAAACAGAAGAAGAACAAATACAAGGATTGTGAGAAAACACTATTTGTCTTTTCCTAATTTTCTTTAACCAAAAACAACTGAATAACAATAGGGTTCTCCAAGCCTTAAATAGGCAAAATAAACTAACAAAAATAAATAAATAACTGTAATCATGCGCAACCAAAGGAGATAACGCATAATCTAAAATAATAAAAGGAAATAACTAGTAGTTATTAATAATCCCTAGATAAAGAAATAAATTATGGATAAGTCCAATCCAAGCGACTCAGCTTATGGATAAGCCCAATCCAAGCAAGTCAGCTTCGGTGCATCACGGTCACTTGATGGTTAAAGTTTAAAAAAGAAAAAAAATACATCGTTCGTTAATTGAAACTGTCACTTGGTGGGGAAAATTTTTTAAAAAAAAAAGAAAGAAAGGAAAAAAAAATCTTACATCGTTCGTTAATTGAAACGGTCACTTGATGGTTAAAATTTAAAAAAGAAAAAAGAAAGAATAAAAAACTTACATCGTTCGTTAATTGAAACTGTCACTTGATGGTGAAAATTTAAAAAAGAAAAAAAGAAAGGGAAAAAAACCTTATATCGTTCATTAATTGAAACGGTCACTTGATATGAAAATTTAAAAAAAAAAAAAAAAAGAAAAAGAAAAAAAAACTTACATCGTTCGTTAACTGAAATGGTCACTTGATGGTGAAAATTTAAAAAAGAACGAAAGAAAAAAAAAAAAACGTACATCGTTCGTTAATTGAAACGTTTACTCTATGGTTAAAATTTTAAAAAGAAAAAAAAATTAAATCGTTCATTAATTGAAACTGTCACTTGATAGTGAAAATTTAAAAAAGAAAAAAGAAAGAAATGAAAAAAAAATTTACATCGTTCGTTAATTGAGACAGTCACTTGATGATGAAAATTTAAAGAAGAAAAAAGAAAGAAAAAAGAATTTACATCGTTCATTAATTGAAACGGTTACACTTTCAAAAAAACTAACGGTTACTTGATGGTGAAAATTTAAAAAAACAAAAGAATAAAAAAAAAACTTACATCGTTCTTTAATTGAAATGGTCACCGGGTTCCCTCCTAGGATACGTTGTAGGCTGTATTGTCATAACTCAAGATCTTTCGGGGGTTTCGGGAGCTTTTATATAACACCTCAAATATTTAAATGTGTATTTTAATATTATATTGTGAAATTAAAAGTGATGGATTAGTGAAGATCCAAGAATTATGGCCAAAATGGGCAAAAAGGGAAAAATGGTAATTGACCAGCCGTGTATTCTGAGGCATAAATACTGAGTTAGAGATTTCATATGACAAAAATAACACTGGAAATGGAATCAGGGCGGAAAATTGAGTGAATAGGCAAATTTGGGAAAAATTGATGAATAGTGATTTTTAAGTGTTAAATACTGTGGTGTGAGTGTACCGATAGGTGTGAAAATTTTATCAATATTTTGGAGAAATAAAAATATGTCGTGGACTGGAAAAATATGTAGATTAAGAATTTATGATCGGAATTTTTATCGGGATTAAAGTTAGATCGCGTGTGGGACCCGCGGGACCAAAATCCACTTGGCCCCACACCCTCCCCACGCCTTCCTCCCTCTTTTTCTCTTCTCTTCCCGTGGAGTTCCTCATTTCACCCAAATAGAACCCATTTCTTCATTTCTTTGTCATTTCCTCAATTCTTCACCAAATCTCTTGATTTTGGTGTTGAAATCTATTGTAAACAACCTTCTAGATCCATTGGTAACACTTACAAGCCTTGAATCCATCTCTTTGCTGCGTTTTTTGGCCAAAACAGATCCGACCCACTTGTGTTCTTGGAGTTTTGTTGGAGCTTTGGTCTTCCTTTGGCTTAGTGGAGCCTTGGTGGTGAGCATACACTTGATTGTGAGTATATTTGTGGTATTTTTGTGGTTGATTTTGTAGATCTAGGAATTTATGCTCTAAACCTTTAATTTTAGATGTGTGATGATAGAGAGCCCAAATGGAAAAATGCTATTAGATGAAAAGGCCTTAGAATCATGCTTGTAAGCTAGAAATGCTATGATAATTTTTGGTGAAAAAGTTAGGTTTTTAACTTAGGAAAATTTGAGGAATTTTCATGAAAATTGAGGTTTGGTGTAATTTGGATTTGATGATTGTTGTAGGGTGCCTCACACGGACGTGATTGTGAAAGGTTGATTCGGAGCATACGTTTGGAACGGATTGGCTAAGTGTTGAGGTAAACCCTTGGAACTTGGGTTTAATCCCTTGTGTGCTCCACCACACCTAGTGGAAGGTAGTGGTTGGATTATGTGGTTATGGCATTGTGTGATTATGTGCTTGTATGCATATTGCTTGGATTGTATGAAAATTGTTTGGTCACTGGCCAGTTGACGTGTGTTGGGTTTGGACATCCGCTGGATCATTTCGATGGCGAAGTGCCAGTTGGGTATGCCATGGGGTCGACTCTGGGAGCGACACCAGGATGAGCCAAACGTGGGACATCCGCCGGATAGGTCTCTTGAGGAGTTCCGGTTGGGTTGGCCATGGAGTTTTCTCAACCATGGGAGAAGCTCTAGGATTGTCTCGGGAGTTATATGATGGAGTCCTTGAACATGAATCCATGCGTGGATGTTCTCGGGTTGTCTCCAGTTGGTTGGTGATATTGTATTGCATGCATATTATATGATGTCATATTTACACATTTGAGTGAGCCATGGAGTGGAGAGAGCCTCTAGCTCCATTGGTTTACTGAGATATATTTGTATATCTCACCCCGTGTTTGGGGGACCACATTTCAGGTCACTATGAGCCGGGAGGAGCTTCGGGCAAGAAGCCCGCTTAGTGGACAGTGGATTTGCATGCGGTGCATTGGGATTGCATGACATTTTGGAGGAGGACTATGGATTGCACATAGCATGACATTAGTATTTTGAGACTTAGGTCATGAACATATTGCATGATGTTATATCCATGCTTTTTGGTAGTGTTCATGATTGTATACTAAGTCTTGTTTATTGCTTATTATTCATGACATGGATAATTGTATATTTTGAGTGAGCATGGGACTTGTCCATGGCCACATTCATTGCCTTTGAAGTCTTGATGATTCATGTTGTAAAATGGTCCATATTTGTATGTAAATGGCCATTACATTGGGGACTTTGTAAATGATGTATGTTTTAATGAAAATGCATGATGGAAGGGCCTAGAGCCTACATTAGGATGTGTTTAAGTGTTGTGTGGAGTACTAAGGTGTTTGGGATGGATTACACAACCCTTTTTGGGCTTAAAATGCTGTAATCTGTCACTTTTGCTGCATAGTAATCGATTACCCAAGCATGGTAATCGATTACCATGCAACAGGGGACGAAATTTGGCTACTGTCTTCACTGGTAATCGATTACTGAGGCTTGGTAATCGATTACCATGTGAGGTAATCGATTACCCAAAGTTGGTAATCGATTACCAGAACAGAGGAGGTGAAATTTTAGCTACTGCCTCATTTTTGACAGGTGGTAATCGATTACCACCCACTGGTAATCGATTACCACAGTGTAATTTTCGAAAATTCAGGTTTTTCTAGACTAAAAGAAAGGGGCTTAACTTGATGGGTAGAACTCCAAATGGTACGTGGTTTGAAACCACGCGTAGATAACGTAAAGGACTATAACATGGTAAAACGTGAGAGTAAGATAGTGAGTTTAAATGAATTGAATAAAAAGAAAGATTAGTGATGTTAGTAGAATGTATGATTCCGCGAACTGCATTTACAATTATAGTGTTGTTTTAATGGATTACGGAGAAAGATATTGTTATAAAAAGGAATAAGATGAAGAAAAAAAAAGGTTGCCCGTAATTTAATTAATCCAATTACTGTGATTGTAACTGCGCTTAATATCATAATCAATGTTAACAATACCGGTGTACAACGGGCTGTTACATTTTATGTGCTCCCGGCACACCACTAATATAGTGGTCGGGGAGAAGAGAGAGATAGAGAGAGTGTGAGGAGAGAGGAGAGAGAGAGAGAGAGGGCGAGGAGAGAGAGGGCGAGGAGAGAGGGTGAGAGCACTAGAAATTTTTCGCTTTCAGGAGTGTCCGTGTAATGCCGTTATGAAAAAATTTTGGAGCGTTTTCTCTAAGCGGGAGATATATATAGATTCACTGCTGAAGATATATGTAGATTCTCATAAGGTTATGTAGATTATATCTAGTATTTGGCGGTGAGATTTTAATCAACTGTTTTTTTGGACAAAAAAATTTAAGGTATTCAATTATGATTTTAAATGAGGGATAGGATATTGTAACAACCAAATAATGTTACTACCAATGTTACTACAATATCTTAACCGTTCATTTCCGCCAATCAACGGTTATCAATTTTCAAATCTAACTCATTAATTACTTATTAATTCGCAATAAATGATAACCGTTAATTGGCGGAAATCAACGGTTAAGATATGGTAGTAACATTATTTGGTTGTTACAATATCCTATCCCTTTAAATGATTGTAAAAAAGTCACATCATATTCTATTAAGATTTTAAAATATTATTTTATAGTACGTCCAAATCCGATGGTATTCCTTCGTGATTTTAAATAAAAGAAAAATAATCTTGTGGTATTCAAAAAATTGGATTTTAATGGATTTTCTATTAGTGTGGATTTTGTAAGATTTTTTTTTTGGTAAATAACTTTTTAAGACTTTTGAGTAAAAATATAAATAGCATATCTCTATCACAATCTCACCATAATCGTTGATTTCTTAAGATTTCTCTATTGCAGTGTCTCATAATCTACCCTAGTCTTTTCATTTTCTTTTTTAGGTAAACACCCTTAGCGTTTTCTCAAACCATGCAAATGAAATGTTGATTGGAATAAAAAATTTGTGGATTTTTTTTATAAAAGTTGATACTTTATACATTAATTGATGAATTATTTTTTTGATTGAACTGGAACCTTAGTGATATATATGCTTTTGTGGAATTTTCTTATCATCACCCTTTGAAATTTGAATAGATATACACTTTTGTCCCGGCACACAAAAATCAAAACAGCTTCTTTTCGATGATATTTTATATTGAAAAAAGGTTTTCACCAAAATAAAATAGAAAAAAAGAAAAGAAAAGGCTAATTTGGCTAATCAAAATGAATATTTTCTCATGTTTCTTCTTTTGAAACAATTTCATAAGA
>JAVKPL010003278.1:0-19402 GCA_032173675.1 Gastrolobium villosum
ATTAGTGATTGATTAAAGTTAAATCGCGTGTGGGACCCACCTATGGCTTAAGTGACTTAAAAGTCACATTTACATGTCATTTTCTCTCTCCTCCCTCTCTTCTTCCCCGTGAAGTGCAGCCCCTCCATGGCAAGTGAGCTCAAAATCTTCCTTTCCTTGTAACTTGGTCATTTCTCCACCAAATCTTGCAAACTTTGTGTTGAAATTTGTTGTAAATGGCCTTCTAAACACATTGGCACTAGTGGCAAGCCTTGAATCCAACTATATTTTGCGAAAATCCCTCCTCTAGTCCGCGGCCAAGAAGCTTAGATTTGTGTTCATGGAGCTTTTAGGTGCTCCAATGGTGGAGTATGTTTAGGAGGACCCTTGTGCCAAGCTTTGGGGTGAGTTTTCTTGCATTTTAAACGGTTGAATGTGGTGATTGATTTTTGAACCCTAAACCTTTGATTGTTGATGTGTTATGATAGAGAGCTCAAATGGAAAATGTGTATTAGATGATAATGCCTTAGAATGATGTGTTAAAGCTAGAAATGCCATGAAAAATTTTGGTGAAAAAAAATGGATTTTTAACTTAGAGAAATTTTGGTGGTTATGACTTTGGATTTTTGGAAATGTGTTAGGATGTATTGGTGAGTTGTTGGATGATTGTATGGTGATATAATGAGATTGTATGAGGTGTGGAATGGTTGGAAATTGAAAGAAATCCTTTGGTATCACATAGTGCATAATTCAGCCATATTGGAGAAAAGTGAGGAATTGTGTTGGAAAAACGAATTAGATGATGTATTGTGTAATTAAATGGTAGTTAGATGGGTTGTGTGGTGGTTGGAAGGTCAGAAAACCAATAGAAAAATAATTGGGAGTGTAAAGTGTTGAAATGACATAGAGTGAACTATTTAGCAAAACGATGCTTAAAAGACGTAAAACGAAAAAACGGCAATTGAATTAGCCTCTTCGCAACCGAAGGAAGTGAAATAAAATGAAAAATAAAATTTAGAAAAATATTTTGTAAAATAACACATTGATGGCCGAACCTCACTAGTGAGGGGAAGAGAAATTGTCGCTTTGTGAATTTGATGATTTACCATATTCTGACGATCCGTATATGGTCGTTGTAGGTTGTCGTAAGTTGAATTGAACCCCGAACAGTGAATCAGTGGATTTCCCTTAGTCCTGGACCAAGTGGATTGAGGTAAGAGATTGGATCAATGCATGCTTAATTCTAAATTATCATGTATTGTTTGAGTTTTAAGTGATTGGGAATGTCCTCTGTGTAGGCATTCAGTTGTGTATTTATTTTATGGAGATTATTGTATGTATTTATTTAGGCTCATGATAGTATTCTTAGAGCCATGGATTATTTACTGATGCTTTTATACATTGAATTAATATAGACTTGATGCATGTATTCAGTTAATTTGGGCACGGAGCCTTATTAATTGTATTGACCCATTGAGGGGATTGCAGCCCGTGTGGACTTGCAAGCTATCTGTTTAAATTATTATATCAATTAGGTTATCTGTATGTGTGGGATCATGTTCCCAGTTATCTGAAATATAGCCGTTATGCTGTCCGTGAGACTCTGTCAAGAATGACACTTGATGTTATATCTTGATGGTCAATGGCCACTAACACTGGCTTATGGAATAAATTAGTAGATGTATATTTAGAGTTACACTTTCGCAGTATCTCACGTGAACGTTTCTAGAAATGTTTTTATAAAAGGTTTTGGAAAAAGTTTACTCGTATTTTTATAAGACGCTTTATTCCTTTTCAATAAAGTCTTCCACTGTGAATGTTAAATATCATGTATGTTAATGACCGGAGTACTACGGGGTGTTACATTTATGGTATCAGAGCAGTTTCACCGGGACGTTCACTGATGTATTGCTTAATTGTTAGAACTGTTTATTGAGTGTCTCTTGAGTGTCATGATATTGCATATGCTATCACTTGATTGAGCGTTTCTAACTCATACCTCGTGCAGTTTTGTGTAGTGACATGGCACCTCGGGGGAGACCCAAGCGAATAGTTCAAAACCCTCCTCCTGATCCTATGGTTGTAGCTATAGCAACATTGCAGCAGACCCTGAATGAAACCAGGGAAGGTGATTTGAAAAGAATCGAAGAGGCCAGAGAGCGTGATAGAGAGCAGCTGAGAAAGACCAGTGAAGACCTTATGGCGCAGAATAGGCTTGCCAATGCTGAGATGATCCGACTACTGTTGACTGAGGTACGAGGAGGACCTCCACCACCTTTACCACCTCCTCCACCGCCAGTTACACCACATGTGCAGCAGCAAGTTGCACGTGTTGCTGGTCCCGTACAGATTCTTGAGCCTGTTGTACTGAGACAGGAAGGGTCAGGAGAGGCCCATCAGGAGGCGGAGGCATCTGTCCATGAGGGACTAGTGAGGCTGCCAGTTATTGAGGTTGATGGATCAGCTATACCACCCAGGTTTGACCGGGATACTAGAGAGCGTATGCTGAATGCTTTCAGGAAGCATTCCCCACCTCACTACAAAGGTGGAAGAGATCCCATCGCAACATTGGAGTGGCTCCAAGAGATGGAACGTATTTTTCAAGTTATGGAATATGATGCCAACACGAAGCTCCTATATGCAGTGTACATGTTACAGGGGGATGCTGCTGACTGGTGGAGTAATGTTAGAAACCCACTTGAGTGCCAAGGTTATGCTATTACTTGGCCGTTATTTGAGAGGCATTTTCTGCAGAAGTACTTCCCTGAAGAAGCCAGGGAAAGGAAGAAGAGTGAGTTTGAAGACCTTCGACAGGGAGGCATGACTGTGGATGAATATCTAAGCAAGTTCAATCGCTTGGCAAAATATTCTTGTTATGGTAGAGCTCCCCTCACTCCAGAAGACAAGGTATAACACCTCAAATATTTAAATGTGTATTTTAATATAATATTGTAAAATGAAAGTTGATGGATTAGTGAAAATCCAAGTATTATGGCCAAAAGGGGCAAAAAGGGCAAAATGGTAATTTGCCAACCGTGTGTTATGAGGCAAAAATACTGAGTTAGAGGTTTCAAATGACAAAAGTAAGGCTGGAAATGGAATCAGGGCGGAAAACGGAGTGAATAGGCAAATTTGGGAAAAATTGATGAATAGTGATTTTTAAGTGTTAAAATACTGTGATGTGAGTGTACCAATAGGTGTGAAATTTTTATCAGGATTTTGGAGAAATAAAAATATGTCATGGACTGGAAAAATACGTAGATTAAGAAATTATGATCGGAATTTTTATCGGAGGTAAAGTTAGATCGCGTGTGGGACCCGTGTGACCGAAGTCACTTGGCCCCACCTCCTTTTCTTTCCTTCTTTCTCTCTTTTCCTCTCCATTCTCTCGCGCGCTCACAGTGAAGGAAAAGGGCCATTTTCACCATTTCTCCATTTTCTTCCCATTTCTTCATTTCTCCACCGAATCGCTTGATTTTGGTGTTGAAATCTATCGTAAACAACCTTCCAAAGCCATTGGTAGCACTTAGAAGCCTTGAATCCATCTCTTTGGCCGCGTTTTGAGCAAGAACAGATCCGACCCATTGGAGATTTTTGAGATTTCTTGGAGTTTTGAGCTTCAAATGGTTTAGTGAAGCCTTGGTGGTGATCATACGACCCATTGTAAGTATATTTGTGGTCTTTTGATAGTTGATTTCATAGATCTATGAATATGTGTTCAAACCTTTGATTTTAGATGTGTGATGATAGAGAGCCCAAATGGAAAAATGCTATTAGATGAAAAGGCCTTAGAATCATGTTTGTAAGCTAGAAATGCTATGTTAAATTTTGGTGAAAAATCTAGGTTTTTAACTTAGAGAATTTTGAGGAATTTTGATGAAAAATGAGTTTTTGTGTAATTGGGATTTGATGATTGTTGTAGGGTGCCTCACACGGTTGGATTGTGAAAAGTTGAATTGGAGCATACGTTTGGAACGGATTGCTAAGTGTTAAGGTAAACTCTTGGAACTTGGGTTTAATCCCTAGTGAGCTCCACCACACCTAGAGGAAGGTTGTGGTTGGATTATGTGGTTATGACATGATGTGTTTGTGTGCTTGTATGCATATTGCTTGTATTGTGTGAAAATTGTGTGGTCACTGATCAGTTGACGAGTGGAGTTTGGTCATCCGCTGGATTCATCCTTGTGAGAATGCCAGTCGGGTTTTGCCGTGGAGTCGACTCTGGGAGCGGCGCCAGGATGATCCAAACGTGGGACGTCCGCCGGATAGGGCTCATGAGGAGTTCCGGTTGGGTATTGCCATGGAGTCTTCTCAACCATGGGAGAGGCGCCAGGACTGTCTCGGGAGTTATATGATGGAGTCCTTGAACACGAATCCATGAGTGGATGTTCTAGGGTGTCTCCAGGGGGATGGTGATATTGTTTTACTTGCATGCCATATTATGTCATTTTGATACATTTTAGTGAGCCATGGAGTGGAGAGAGCCTCTAGCTCCATTGGTTTACTGAGATATATCCGTATATCTCACCCCGTGTTTGGGGGACCACATTTCAGGTCACTATGAGCCGGGAGGAGCTTCGGGCAAGAAGCCCGTGTAGTGGACGTTGGATTGGCATGCGGTGCATATGGATTGCATGGCTTTTTGGAGGAGTTTATGGAGTGCACATAGCATACCATTAGTATTTTGAGACTTAGGTCATGAACATATTGCATGATGTCATTTTCCATGCTTTTGTTAGTGTTCATGGTCATATGCTAAGTCTTGTTATGTTTTATTATTCATGGCTTGGATAACTGTATATTTTGGGTGAGCATGGGACTTGTCCATTGCCACATTCATAGCCTTGAAGTCTTGATATGTATTGTTGTAAAAATGGTCCATATATGCATGTAAATGGCCATTATTTTGAGAATGTTGTAAATGATGTTTAACTTAAGGAAATTGAATGATGGAAGGGCCTAGAGCCAACATTAGGACATGATTATGTGTTATGTGGAGTACCAAGGGGTTAGGGATGGATTACACACCCTTTTTGGGGCTCAAAACTGCTGTAATCTGTCATTTTGCTGCATAGTAATCGATTACCCAAGCATGGTAATCGATTACCATGCAACAGGGGACGAAAAATTAGCTACTGTCTGCACTGGTAATCGATTACTGGCCTTTGGTAATCGATTACCATGTGAGGTAATCGATTACCCAAAGCTGGTAATCGATTACCAGAACAGAGGAATTGAAAAATTGGCTACTGCCTCATTTTTGACAGGTGGTAATCGATTACCACCCACTGGTAATCGATTACCACAGTGTAATTTTCGAAAATTCAGGTTTTTCTAGACTAAAAGAAAGGGGTATAACTTGATGGGTAGAACTCCAAATGATACGTGGTTTGAAACCACGCGTAGACAATGTAAAGGACTGCAACTTGGTAAAAGATAAGAGTTGGATGATGAGTTTAAATGAATTGAATAAAAAGAATGATCTATGATGTTAGAAAAATGTATGATTCCGCAAATGGCATTTACAATTATAGTGTGGTTTTAATTGATTACGGAAAAAGTGTTTATGCAAGAAAAAGAATATGTTAAAAGAAAAATTTGCCCGTAATTTAATTAATCTAACCACTGTGATTGTAACTGCGCTTAATATCATAATCAATGTTAACAATACCGGTGTACAACGGGCTGTTACATTTTATGGTATCAGAGCAGTTTTGTTTAGGGAACTCTGATTGTTTGTGTATGTTGTATCTTGTGTGTCATAGCTATCTGTGAACTATTTATGATTAATGTATATGTGATTCCTCAGTGTGGGTCTGATCAACTCATTCCTTTGTGTTACATGTACAGATATCATGAGTAGGGCACGAGGTCGCCGTGGGGCACGTGGTGCAGGTCCTTTGCCACCGGATCCGGTCACTGCAGCACTGAATGCTCTGCAGGCGGAAACGGCTGCAAACAGAAATATGACTGAGAACCTGATGAAAGCAAATCAGGATATGATGCAGGCCTTTATGGCTGAGTTGAGGGCGGATAGAGGTCGTCCTAGGAGGGAAGATACACCTCCGCATACGGCTACGGTGACTCCTACACCGACGCCATCTGTTACTCCCCAACAGGGGGAGAGTGGGGCTAGTCACCACACTGGTGAGGCTAGTCATCATACTACTACGGATCCTAGTTATGTTCCTGATCCGTCATCTGTTGCCCAATCTACTGGGGCTGCTGGGCAAGTGCTAGATAATGCTGACGATGAGCGTAGGCTCATATCTTTTAGGAAACATAAGCCACCCGCATTTATGGGGTCAAGGGACCCAAAGGAGGTCACTGCTTGGTTGAGGGGCATGGACAAGATTTTTCAGGTTATGAGATGCCAAGATCCACAGAAGTTGTTATATTCTGTTTATATGCTGGAGGGCGATGCCCAAGAGTGGTGGGACAATGTGTCTCGCCCGTTTGTAATTCAGGGTGAGGTCCTTACTTGGACTATGTTTGAAGGATTATTTCACGAAGAATATTTTCCCCGTGATGTTCGGGAGGCAAAGCAAGGTGAATTCGATAATTTGGTACAGGGAGTTATGACTGTTGATACCTATGTGGCAAAATTTAATGAGCTTGTGAAGTTTGCTAATTATGGAGGTACCCTACCTACTCCGGAGTTTTTGTCAGCTAAATTTCAAAGAGGGCTGAGTGAGAAGATTGCTAAGAGAATGTCAAATACAGCGGTGAGAAACTTTGCTGATTTGGTGACCCAATGTAAGAGGGTCGAGACTGTTTATGGAAGGTATCCGAAATCTGAGTCGGCAAAAGAGCAAGATGTTAAGAGGACACCTGGTCCTTCTGGTAATACTAATAGAGGAGGTTTCAATAATAACAATAGAGGTAGGGGGTTGCATGTAAGGCAGCCTCCTGGTCAGTTCAAGAGGGGTGGAAATAATGGTGGTGGTGGTGCTTCGAACAGATATTTTACCCCACAATGTGGGAAGTGTGGGAAATACCACAGAGGTGTATGTGGTGCTGGTACGTCGAATTGTTTTAGATGTGGTCAGAGTGGCCACTTTGCTAGAAATTGTAC
This sequence comes from Gastrolobium villosum, assembly GCA_032173675.1. Lineage (NCBI taxonomy): Eukaryota > Viridiplantae > Streptophyta > Magnoliopsida > Fabales > Fabaceae > Gastrolobium > Gastrolobium villosum. The sequence goes on from JAVKPL010003278.1 coordinate 7,055, forward strand.
ATCTTCTTCGGGGCAGGCTGCGAATCTGCAGGCCTTGCCGCCAGCTACTACTACTACTGCTGCTCCTATTGCTGTTGTTCCTACTGTGGGACGAGTTTATACTACAAATGCGCAACGTACTGAGAAGGCTCCGAATTTGGTTAAAGGTATAATTTTTCTATCTAATGTTGATTTATCTGTGTTGTTTGATTCGGGAGCAACACATTCATTTGTGGCGGACTATGTGGCTAAGGCGCTGGACTTAAAGGTAACACGGATGGTTCCTCCGATGCGTATTACTACCGCTACAGGCGAGGTTAGTGAGTCGTCCTGGATTTGTGAAGATGTAAAGTTCACTTATTTAGGCAGGGGTTACACCATTGATTTAATTATCTTACCCCTGGCCTCTGTCAATTTGATTTTGGGGATGGATTGGTTGTCTCGGAACTGCGCAATGATTGATTGCTGCGGGAAGAGGTTGTTGTTATCTCACGAGAGGCCGTCTGTTTGTCCGTCTCTGTATTTGTCTGTAAGTCAAACTGTGAAAGCCTTGAAGGCTGGAGATTTGGGTTATGTTCTGTTGGGCGGACTGGTAGGTGATAAAAAGGAAGAGATTTCTGCTATACCAGTTGTAAATGAGTTTGAGGATGTATTTCCGGATGAGATACCGGAATTCCCACCTGAGAGAGAGATTGAATTCTCAATTGATTTATTGCCTGGTGTGGGGCCGATCTCCTTGGCTCCATATCGGATGTCGCCACTTGAATTGGCTGAATTGAAGAAACATATTGAAGAACTGTCTGCGAAGAATTTTATTAGGCCGAGTGTGTCTCCGTGGGGAGCACCGGTGATATTTGTAAAGAAAAAGGATGGTAGCATGAGATTGTGCACTGACTACCGACAGCTGAATAAAGTGACTATTAAGAACCGGTACCCATTACCGCGTATTGATGATTTATTAGATCAGTTGAGGGGTGCCTGTGTATTTTCAAAGATTGATCTCCGGTCCGGATATCACCAGATTCGGATTAAACCGGAGGATGTACCTAAAACAGCTTTCCGATCCAGATATGGACATTTTGAATATCAAGTGATTCCTTTCGGGCTTACTAATGCCCCGGCGGTGTTCATGGATTATATGAACCGCATTTTTAAACCGTATTTGGACCAGTTTGTAATTGTGTTCATTGATGACATTTTGATCTATTCTAAGAGTAAAGAGGAGCACATGGACCATTTGAGGACAGTGTTGCAGGTGTTGAAAGATAAGAAACTATATGCTAAACCGTCTAAGTGCGAATTCTGGTTGTCTGAGGTGCAATTTTTGGGTCATGTTATTTCTGCAAGCGGTGTTGCAGTGGATCCAAGCAAGATTGAAGCGGTGAGTGACTGGGAAAGACCAAAGACTGTGACTGAGATTAGAAGTTTTCTGGGGCTTGCTGGCTATTATCGCCGGTTTATACAGGGGTTTTCTGCAATGGTTCTACCGTTGACTCGATTGACACGAAAGGATACTCCTTTTGTGTGGACCCAGGAATGTGAGGACTGTTTTCTGCTACTGAAAGAGAAATTGACCACTGCTCCGGTGTTAACTTTACCTGATCCGGAGGGTGAGTTTGTATTATATTGTGACGCTTCTAAGAAAGGTTTAGGGAGCGTGCTGATGCAGGAAGGAAAAGTTATTGCATATGCGTCTAGGCAGTTGAGGCCACATGAAGAAAATTATCCGACGCATGACTTAGAATTGGCTGCTATTGTGTTTGCCTTGAAAATTTGGAGGCATTTTCTGTATGGGATGAAATTTGCTGTGTTCAGCGACCATAAAAGCTTGAAATATTTATTTGATCAGAAGGAGCTGAATACGAGACAGCGTAGATGGGTTGAATTCCTGAAAGATTATGATTTTGAGTTGAAATACCACCCGGGAAAGGCTAATGTTGTGGCAGATGCATTGAGTAGGAAGTCTGTGAATTTATCTCATATGATGATGTGGGACAATGAAGTGATTGAGCAATTCCGTGATATGAAAATAACGGATTTCTTTGCAGGAAGAATGTGTGATATGGAGTTGACTCGAATTGAGAACGAGCTGCACGAGAAGATTAAAGAGACTCAGATTCGCAATGAGAGTATAAAGTATTTGAAAGGCCAGAGTGGCATATCTGTGAATGAACAAGGACTACTATTATATCAGGGCAGGATTGTTGTGCCCAAGGAACTTGCAGAGGAAGTTATGACTGAGGCCCATAAGGGTCAATATTCTATCCACCCAGGTGCCACAAAGATGTACCAAGATTTGAAAGTAAAGTTCTGGTGGCCTGGGATGAAAAGGGATGTTGCCGAGTACGTGTCTAAGTGCTTGGTGTGTCAGAAAGTGAAAATAGAGCATCAGAAACCTGCTGGATTACTTCAGCCGCTGGATATACCTGAATGGAAATGGGAAAGTATTTCTATGGATTTTGTTGTGGGATTGCCGCGAACTCAAGCTGGTTATGATTCGATTTGGGTTATTGTGGACCGACTTACGAAGTCTGCACATTTTCTACCAGTACGAGTAGACTACACCACAGAGAAGTTAGCTACACTTTATGTAAAGGAGATTGTTAGACTCCATGGGATACCGATTAGCATTGTTAGTGATCGGGACCCGAAGTTTACTTCATGATTTTGGGGAGCTTTGCAGCAGGCTTTTGGCACTCAGCTTCGACTGAGCACTGCTTATCACCCGCAGACTGATGGTCAGACTGAGAGGACCATACAGACACTTGAGGATATGCTGAGAGCTTGCACACTGGAACAGGGTAATGCTTGGGATAAGTACTTACCACTGGTGGAATTTTCTTATAACAACAGTTTTCATTCCAGTCTGGGTATGGCACCATATGAGGTTTTGTATGGCAGGAGGTGTCGTACGCCCACTTGTTGGACTGAGGTAGGCGATAAGGAAAGGTTTGGTCCGGATTTTGTGCAGGAAACGACAGTGCAGATTGAAATGATCAGAGAAAAATTGAAACAGGCACAGAATCGGCAGAAAAGTTATTATGACAATAAGCATAGACCGCTGGAATTTGAGGAAGGTGACCATGTATTTGTACGTTTGTCGCCGGTCACAGGTGTTGGCCGTGCGTTGGGTGTGAGGAAGCTGAGTCCACGATTCATTGGGCCTTATTAGATTATGAAAAGAGTAGGATTGGTGGCCTATCAGCTTGCCTTACCCCCGCAGTTATCTAATTTACATGATGTTTTTCATGTGTCGCAGTTGCGACGTTATGTTCCGGATGAGTCACACGTGGTGATGCCGGATAATATTGAAATCAGGGAGAACTTGAAGACTCCCATTGGTCCTATTGCAGTTTTGGATCGCAGTGAAAAGCGATTGAGAAGTAAAGTGATTCCCATGCTGAAGATTCAGTGGGAAGGCCGCACACCTGAGGAGGCTACTTGGGAGAGGGAGGACGAGATTCTCCGGCTGTATCCTGAGTTAGTGAGCAGGTATGATTTAATTTTGCGGACAAAATTTCAAAAAGGTGGGGTGAATATAACACCTCAAATATTTAAATGTGTATTTTAATATAATATTGTGAAATGAAAGTTGATGGATTAGTGAAAATCCAAGGATTTTGGCCAAAAAGGGCAAAAAGGGCAAAATGGTAATTTGCCAACCGTGTGTTATGAGGCAAAAATACTGAGTTAGAGATTTCAAATGACAAAAGTAAGGCTGGAAATGGAATCAGGGCGGAAAACTGAGTGAATAGGCAAATTTGGGAAAAATTGATGAATAGTGATTTTTAAGTGTTAAAATACTGTGATGTGAGTGTACCAATAGGTGTGAAATTTTTATCAGGATTTTGGAGAAATAAAAATATGTCATGGACTGGAAAAATACGTAGATTAAGAAATTATGATCGGAATTTTTATCGGAGGTAAAGTTAGATCGCGTGTGGGACCCGTGTGACCGAAGTCACTTGGCCCCACCTCATTTTCTTTCCTTCTTTCTCTCTTTTCCTCTCCATTCTCTCGCGCGCTCACAGTGAAGGAAAAGGGCCATTTTCACCATTTCTCCATTTTCTTCCCATTTCTTCATTTCTCCACCGAATCGCTTGATTTTGGTGTTGAAATCTATCGTAAACAACCTTCCAAAGCCATTGGTAGCACTTAGAAGCCTTGAATCCATCTCTTTGGCCGCGTTTTGAGCAAGAACAGATCCGACCCATTGGAGATTTTTGAGATTTCTTGGAGTTTTGAGCTTCAAATGGTTTAGTGAAGCCTTGGTGGTGATCATACGACCCATTGTAAGTATATTTGTGGTCTTTTGATAGTTGATTTCATAGATCTATGAATATGTGTTCAAACCTTTGATTTTAGATGTGTGATGATAGAGAGCCCAAATGGAAAAATGCTATTAGATGAAAAGGCCTTAGAATCATGTTTGTAAGCTAGAAATGCTATGTTAAATTTTGGTGAAAAATCTAGGTTTTTAACTTAGAGAATTTTGAGGAATTTTGATGAAAAATGAGTTTTTGTGTAATTGGGATTTGATGATTGTTGTAGGGTGCCTCACACGGTTGGATTGTGAAAAGTTGAATTGGAGCATACGTTTGGAACGGATTGCTAAGTGTTAAGGTAAACTCTTGGAACTTGGGTTTAATCCCTAGTGAGCTCCACCACACCTAGAGGAAGGTTGTGGTTGGATTATGTGGTTATGACATGATGTGTTTGTGTGCTTGTATGCATATTGCTTGTATTGTGTGAAAATTGTGTGGTCACTGATCAGTTGACGAGTGGAGTTTGGTCATCCGCTGGATTCATCCTTGTGAGAATGCCAGTCGGGTTTTGCCGTGGAGTCGACTCTGGGAGCGGCGCCAGGATGATCCAAACGTGGGACGTCCGCCGGATAGGGCTCATGAGGAGTTCCGGTTGGGTATTGCCATGGAGTCTTCTCAACCATGGGAGAGGCGCCAGGACCTAATTAAGGTAATTAGCGAATTAATTATGATAATTAGGAAATAATTCCATAATTGACCCTAATAATTATTAATGGGCTTAGATAATTATATTGAGTGAGTAAAAATGCTGAAAGTCGCTTTTCGGAAGAAAAGCGCAGATACCGGTTCTGCTACTCGGTATAAATGCGTACCGGAAAAGTATCCCGGAAAATTATAACGAATGCATGATAATTACTAGAATATTATGTAGGACTTGTAAAACAAGTTTCAAGTCAAAACGACGTAATCTGATGCCAGAACTGATACTGGCTATGGAAAAGCGCGTACCGGAAAGGTGCTCCGAAAAATAAAATAAAAATATGACAAATCTTAGAAAAATGCGTAGGTCTAGAATCCGAAGTTTGAGATCAAGATCTTTTACTTTGCTATTAAGGCTAATACTGCGCGGTTAGTGCTTGGGCCTATAAATAGACCCACTTAGCACACAACCCTAGGCAGCCACTATTTTCTTACGTGAGGAGGCTGTGTTTTCTGAGTGTTTGGCACTGTTCATGGTTTCCTTCACCATTTGTGAGCCTTGCAACCTTTCTCCTCCAATCTTCTTCACCATTCCTTCTCCTAAACAACTAGAGTGTGTTTGGTGAGAGTGGAGTGCAACCTTTTCTGAGTTGAGGTGCTGGGTGAGGGGTGTTTGAGGGCTGTGGTGTTGTCTCCATGGTTATGAACCATTGTTCATACCATTAGAGGTTTCAAGAAGCCTCCTTTGGTGCCAAGAACCAACCTTTGGTGTGGCATTTTCGTGTCCTTGGGTGTGCTGGACTTGTGTGCAGTATTGGGAGCTCCAAAGGCACCTTGAACTACTGATTAAGCTTTTGGGTAAGTCACCTTAACTTGATCATGTGTTTTTATGGCTTAAAGGTGGTATCTTGGTATGTTAATAAGTTTAACATGTAACCAACACATAAGTGAACCTAAAATGGATTAAAGATGCATGCTTTAACGTGTACATGTGTTAAAAGTTGAATCTTTGGGATGGATACTCACGAAATGCAGAAACTGCATTCTGTCGTGAGATATCCGGATATTTGTCGAACAGATATCCGGATATCAGTATCCGGATATGGTATCCGGATATTGATATCCGGATATGGGATCTGGGTATCCGGATATGACATATCCGGATATGTCCAGTGTGATATCCGGATATGGCATATCCGGATATGCCCCTTCTGATATCCGGATATCCTGGGTTCTGCGCAGACAGTAGCTTCACTGTATGTACAGTAAGCTATGGGGTGTGTGTGGACCCTAGTTTAAGGAAGTTGAACTTCTGTAATAACTGGACTAAGTCAGAATCACATGATTAAGGGCTTATGGCTTTGTTGGAAGCCTTAAGACGTAAAACGTAAAGGAAAGGCGTAGTCTTTAAGTTGTATGCATGTTGTGCATTAATATTGACTTGATATATGGTCCATATCAGATTGTGATACTGCTGTTTGAGGACTAGTGTGTGGTTGGACTCTTGGCTTGGATAGCTAGCTTGCAAGGTAAGCTTTCGTGTCCTCGGTTTAGCCATTTTGATGTTCCACCATGTCCCATGGGGATGGGTTTATGCATGCTGTGTTACATGCTTTGATGATTTTGGAAATGCTGTTGAGCTGTTTATATGTAATGAGCTATTATGATATGCATGTGGTGTCCACCTATACGGTAAGCCTGAGTATGTAGTACATACAAGATGGTGAGGCTGTGGTGAGGTACAGGTAGCGTCCTGGTACTCATGTAGGCATAGACGTATTCCTACATTTCTCTGGCCAGTAGATTTGAAAGCACACATGACATGATTAATTGCTGCATCGCATGATTTAGAACTTATATTGTAAATACTGTTTTTAGAACTTATATTACACATGTAAGTGAGCTTGGGGTGGAGACTCCTTGAGGACCCCTTGTCTTACTGAGATTTCTTGTTAGAGATCTCACCCCACGTTTGGGGACGCTTATTTCAGGATCAGGTAATGTTGAGGGCTCAGGTGGCAGGAGGCCAGAGTTGAGCTGATTGATGATATGCTGACTGCTGTTATGTTTTCATATTGTTGTTTATGTTTTCTGCTGAGTTTATGTTATGACTGCTATTGGGCCTTGTTGCCTTATTTGGTGAGCATGGGGTTTGTCCATGCCACATGATTGTGTTATTGTCTTTCTAATTATGTTGTAATTAAAGTATCAGGATTTTGACCCAGGCTGCATGTTGTAGTCCTGTGGTTTTTAGATACACACTTGATATTTATTTATGAGGTATTCAGTTAGTTGTCTTGCAATTTACATACAGGCAGTATTTTTATGAAAATGATTAAGTAATCAAGTTGGTTAAGTTAATGACGTCATAATTGAATTAAAGAAAAAAAGTTATTCCGCATTTTAATTAAGCGTGGCTTAATACGATAGTGTGTTAACAATCCGGGTTAACACGGGCTGTTACATTTTATGGTATCAAAGCACTTTCTAGGGAAAAGCCTGTATGTATTGCAATAACTTAGGATGAGTCGTTGCGTGTCTACTTTGTGTTTTCTCTGACTGGTGCGTGTAATGATAATGCATATGTGACCACATGGCGTGGGCCTGATCAACTCATTCTTTGTGTAACTTGTGCAGAGTCATGGTGCCGCCAAGGAGGAACACGAGTACTAGCGAGGATCAATCGGATCCTATCCTGGCTGCATTAGCTGAGATGCAGGCGGCCCGACTAGCCGACCAGGAAGCCACGAGGCTGGCAAACCGGGCGATGCTGGACGCTATACGAGATGCGAACCGGCAAACCACGGCAGAGGTTCTGGAGGAGAACCGGATGGCCAACATGACGATGATGAGAGTCATGTTGGAGGAGTTGAGGGCTGGTCCTGCTGCTGGCCAGGGTCCTCCACCACCTCCACCGCCGCCACCGCCTCCACCTCCGCCTAGTCAACAGGAGGACTCCCAGAGCCAGATGGGTGAGGGTAGTCACTTGACGGGGGCCATGCAGACTATCCCCGTACTTGCTGAGGATCGTGACGAGATCGATCGCCGGCTGAATGCTTTCCGCAAGCATAAGCCACCTTCATTCGACGGATCGTATGATCCCATTGCTGCTGCTAGATGGCTTCAGGCGCTAGACAAGATTTTCCGGATCATGCAGTGCACCGATCCGCAGAAGCTGTTGTTCGCCACTTATATGCTGGAGGGCGAGGCCCATGAGTGGTGGACCAACCTTTCTCAGGTCTACGAGATGCAGGGTCATGTGATGACGTGGCCATTCTTCGAGGAGAGCTTCTTGGGTCAGTACTTCCCTTATGACTCACAGGAGAGGAAGCAGGGGGAGTTTGACCGGTTGGTACAGGGCTCGTTGTCTGTTGACGAGTACCTGGCCAAGTTTAATGAGCTGGTGAAGTTTTCACACTTCAGGATGGCGAGGCCTACTCCTACATTCTTGGCTGCTAAGTTCCGCAGGGGACTTAATGAGGATATTGCTGGTTACTTAGCTGGGTCTGCATCCAGAGATTTTGGGACACTGGTTCAGCAATGTCGTGATATTGAGGACTTCTACAGCACGAGTAAGGCCAAGAAGGCCAAGATGGAGGTACCACAGGGTACCGGCGGTTCCACTCCCTGGAAGAGTAAAAATTTTGTGAACAAGGGCAAGGGCAAGCAGATGGCGGCTAAGCAAGCGCCAAATCAGTTTAGAAAGACTGCTACTCCGGGGAATGCCGCTAGACCTCCTGCTCCCAGATGTTCGGGATGCGGGAAGTCACATTTTGGGCCGTGTTCTACCGGTCAGCTGATATGCTTCCAGTGTGGCAAGGAGGGCCACTATTCGAGAGATTGCCCGACGGCGAGAGTTGCTGCAGTGCAGGCTGTGCCATTGCAGATGGTTCCTACTGGGGCACCAGCCGTGCCACCTACCACCGGACGAGTCTACACACTTGATCGTCAGCAGTCGGACAGAGCTCCGAACCTGGTCAGAGGTACTGTTACCATTGGTGGATCAGCTATTGATGTATTGTTTGATTCCGGGGCAACGCACTCTTTTGTTGCTACCCCTATTGCTGTGGGGCTTGAGTTGCCCAGTGATGTGCTTTCTCCACCGATGCGGGTGACCACCGCCACCGGAGAAAAATGTGTGACCTCCACTGTTCATCGCGATGTAGCGTTTCAGTGGGATGGCCGTGACTTCTTGGTAGATCTGATAGGATTGCCGATGGCCAACCTTCAAATTATTTTGGGCATGGATTGGTTGTCCAGAAACTGTGCAATGATTGACTGTTGTGCCAAGAAAGTGGTGATGTCTCCGGGTGGGTCCACAGCCAGTTCCTCACCGTTCATTTCAGTCCTGCAGGCGAGGAGGGCCTTGAGAGCAGGGGCATTTGGCTATGTCATGTTGGGAGGTTTGGTGAGTGGGACACAGGAGGATCTCACTGGCATTCCTGTGGTGAAGGAGTTCCTCGAGGTGTTTCCTGAGGAGATTCCTGAGTTTCCACCGCAGAGGGAGATAGAGTTCTCCATCGACTTATTGCCTGGTGTGGGGCCTATATCGTTGGCTCCATACCGGATGTCGCCACCAGAGTTGGCGGAGCTGAAGAAACATATCGAGGAGCTTTCAGCGAAAGATTTTATTCGGCCGAGTGTGTCTCCCTGGGGAGCACCGGTCATTTTTGTTAAAAAGAAAGATGGGACCATGCGGTTGTGCACCGACTACCGACAGTTGAACAAGGTGACAATCAAGAACAAGTACCCTCTTCCACGCATTGATGATTTGCTGGATCAGCTCAGAGGTGCTTGTGTGTATTCCAAAGATTGATCTCCGGTCCGGTTATCATCAGATACGGGTAAAGCCGGAGGATGTCCCAAAGACAGCGTTTCGCTCGAGGTACGGGCACTACGAGTACTTGGTGATCCCGTTTGGACTCACCAATGCACCCGCAGTGTTCATGGACTACATGAACAGGATCTTCCAGCCGTACCTGGATCAGTTTGTGATCGTCTTCATTGACGACATCTTGATCTACTCCAAGACGGAGGAAGAGCATACTGAGCACTTGAAGATAGTTTTGCAAGTGCTGAAAGAGAAAAAGCTATATGCTAAGCCGTCGAAATGTGAGTTTTGGCTCAAGGCGGTGAAATTTCTGGGTCATGTAATTTCTGCTAATGGAGTTGCAGTTGATCCGAACAAGATTGAGGCCGTGATGGACTGGGAGAGGCCCAAGACGGTTACAGAAGTGAGAAGCTTCTTGGGTTTGGCAGGCTACTATCGGAGGTTCATCGAGGGATTCTCCAAGATGGTGCTACCGATGACTCGCCTTACCCGAAAGGAGACTCCATTCGTGTGGACACATGAATGTGAGGAGTGTTTCCAGGAGTTAAAGGAGAGACTGACTACTGCTCCAGTGTTAGTTCTTCCTGATCCTGCGGAGCAATTCGAGTTGTACTGCGATGCCTCTGGTAAAGGACTTGGCTGTGTGCTGATGCAGAAAGGGAAAGCGGTTGCTTACGCTTCAAGACAGTTGAAACCTCATGAGGAGAACTACCCGACTCACGACTTGGAGTTGGCAGCCATTGTTTTTGCTTTCAAGATTTGGAGGCATTACCTGTTTGGCATGAAGTTTGCTGTATTCAGTGATCACAAGAGCCTGAAGTACCTGTTTGACCAGAAGGAGTTGAACATGAGACAGCGTAGATGGATGGAGTTCTTGAAGGACTACGACTTTGAGTTGAGGTATCATCCTGGCAAGGCCAATGTGGTAGCCGATGCTTTGAGTCGGAAATCCGTGAGCTTATCTAGCTTAATGATGAACGACTACGAGATGATCGAGAAGTTCAGAGACTTGAGAGTGAACTCCTTGTTTGGAGGTGCACTACTTGAGATGGAGACAGCAGAAGTGATCAATGAGCTGATGGAAAAGATCAAAGAGGCGCAAGTGCAAAGAGAGTGCCTCGATTATGTGAAGAACCAGGACGGTGTGTCTTGGAACGATGATGGTTTGCTGCTGTTCCAGAAGAGGATTGTCATTCCTCGAGGGCCATTGACCGAAGAGGTTATGACAGAGGCTCATAAGGGCCGGTTCACTATCCACCCTGGTGCTACGAAAATGTATCAGGACTTGAAAAGGAATTTTTGGTGGCCGGGCATGAAGAAGGACATAGCGGTCTACGTGTCCAAGTGTCTGATTTGTCAGAAGGTGAAGATCGAGCACCAGAAACCGTCTGGTAAACTTCAACCTCTGGAGATTCCACAGTGGAAGTGGGAGAGTATTTCCATGGACTTCGTGGTGGGATTGCCTAAAACTCAGGCTGGTTGTGACTCTATCTGGGTCATTGTGGACAGATTGACCAAGTCTGCCCATTTTCTTCCAGTGAAGGTGAGCTTCACTACAGAGCAGTTGGCCAAGCTATATGTCCGCGAGATTGTGAGGCTTCACGGGGTGCCCGAGAGTATCATCAGTGATAGGGACCCGAAGTTCACATCTCGGTTCTGGGAGGCGCTGCAGGAGGCTTTTGGTACGCAGTTGCGATTGAGTACCGCCTATCACCCTCAGACTGACGGACAGACTGAGCGGACCATCCAGACATTGGAGGACATGTTGAGAGCTTGCACGTTGGAGCAGGGTTCTGCATGGGATAGGTACCTTCCGTTGGTTGAATTTTCATACAACAACAGTTTTCATGCGAGTCTGGGCATGGCACCCTACGAGGCGCTGTATGGTAGGAGGTGTCGGACTCCTACTTGCTGGTCTGAGGTTGGAGATAAAGAGCTTTTCGGCTTGGACTTTGTCCAAGATACTACCCTACAGATCCAAATGATCAGGGAAAAGTTGAAGCAGGCGCAGAATCGCCAGAAGAGCTACTACGATGTCAAGCATCGACCACTGGAGTTCAGTGAGGGTGAGCACGTGTTTGTGAAACTTTCACCTGTCACCGGTGTTGGACGGGCACTCGGCGTGAGGAAGTTGAGCCCGCGATTCATTGGGCCCTACCAGATCCTTGGTAGAGTAGGACCAGTTGCCTATCGACTCGCCTTACCTCCGAACCTAGCCAACATCCACGACGTGTTTCACGTGTCTCAGCTTCGGAAGTACATAGCAGACCCTTCGCACGTGATGCAGCCGGATGACGTGGAGGTTCGGGAGAACCTAAAGACTCCCGTCGGACCACTCAAGATTCTCGACCGAGGTGAGAAACAGCTTAGGAGCAAGATCATTCCGATGGTCAAGGTGCAGTGGACTGGGCGTAGTCCCGAGGAGTGCACATGGGAGCGAGAGGATGAGCTTCTCCGACAGTATCCCGACTTTCGAGACTGGTATGTTTCTGATTTTGAGGACAAAATCCTTAAAAAGGTGGGGTGAATGTAAGAACCCGCACCGCTAATTAAGGTAATTAGCGAATTAATTAT